>VZSV01000033.1:5881704-6001880 GCA_013398735.1 Nothocercus julius
GCTGCGGGCGTCGAGGCGGCAGGTAAGTGGGGCACGGCGAGCGTGCCACGCCCGGAGCCGTCCCGAAGCACGCGGTGTTGCGGGGTGGCTCCAGCCGCCCGCAGGAACACAGGTCACGCGCTTAACGGTGCGGGTTTCCAAGCATTTCACAGAGCGGTGTGTTGCTCAACGCTTTGCCAAATCGAAGCCTAATTCTGTTCGGTTTGAAAATTGAAGCCCTAGGACTTGGAAGCCTTGAGAGCTTTTGTTGGTTTTAATTAGAATAAAGTTAAGAATAAGCAGAAATGCTAATTTGCCTCCAATAAGCAAATCATCATTTTACCAGGGAATATTCTTAGCTTACTCAGCCTTACTCAGTACTCAAGTGCACGTGCGGTTGAATTCTGTATTCAAGCTTTCTCCGTCCAAAGCTTGGCCTTTGCAACTGTTGGAAAAGTTGCACAAGAGCCTGTTCTTTTTCTGGTTATTTTTTATTGGTACAATTAAGTTAAAACCAATGAGATATAGATAGTGCAAACGAATCCTTAATATTATTTCAATGTAATTTTGTGTTTGAATTGCTTAAATAATGTGAAGAAAATTTAAAATAATTATAAGGAAATGGAAAAGATGTCTTTTATTTCTTGCTAGGAAGATCTCTGGAGTGAGAGCTATACCCTATAAGGGAATTGGGAAGTTATTTGGCTACATGCCTAAAAGCCACTTCAGACCTGTTCATGAATTTGGATGGCCAGCCAACGTCCATTTTAATTCACAGAAGTGCTTAAAAAAACAGCAGAATTTATTAGGCTGTGTCCAGGAGAGGTTAAATTCACATTCATTCTATGCTGGAGTAGTAACAGCTGCTGTGAGGATTAGCCTTTTGGCTGGTGGGATAAAAGAAATGCTGGCTAGCTGTGCTGGAGATGCAAGCATAGCAGGTTAATATAACTTATGAAATAATATCAGTTTTCATTACAGGGGTTGGTTAAATTTTCATTTGTTTTGTGTTTGGACTGAGGTAACAGTTTAAAGACAGTGAGTATACTAAATAGGATGCTTTATATTAGAATGCTTAAAAATGCATCACCAGCTTGAAGTGTCAGTGGTGTAGTGACTGATAAGGAAATAAAAAGCCTTTTTTCACTGTAGTTAGTATGCTGAACATGTTGCAGGACAGTTGCTGTTGGAAAATTGCAACCATCTGATGATGGGTGGCTGTCCCCTGTGAAACACTGGTGGTCCAAGTCTGGATTCTATTGGAAAAGTGTCGATATAAGATCACCCCTACAGTTGGCATTAATTTCCTTTTTGTTGGTTGTTTCAGGAGAGCAAAAGGATCAGATGGCTGCTGAAAGCCAACTAGTTTGGTTAGGAGAAGGGGAGTTCAGGGGCGTGTGTTGCTGCTTTGCCTATTTAGTAGGTACAATAAAGGGCTGTAGTTTACCAGGCTTTCTGATTAATAAATATGTCAAAATAGTAGTGAGCAATCAGGAAGGAGGACTTTTCTTTCTTGAAAAAATGTGGTGAAAATCCAGTGAAAATGCAAAATCTAAAGTTTGGTAGCTGTACATTCCCTGCTGTAGGGGGGAAACAGACTGGATCCTGTGAAACTATGCACGTGTCCGTAGTTGGTGGCACGACCTTTTTGAAATTAATGGTTGGTTCTCTCGTCCCTGATAAGGAGGAAGCTGGCAATCACGTGGAACATTTTCCTGAGGGACACAATGGATGGGGTCGGAAGCAGTTTTCACTAAATCTGAAGAGAAGTTAATTTGTGCAGAGAAGGTGGAGAGGATTGAAGTAAAGAGGTGACACAAACTTTATGTCATCAGATCATCTTTGAAGGAATAGTACCAAACTGACCACCCAGGGCACAACTGTGGCTAGTTGTACTGGACAAACCACAGTTAACAGGCAGCAGCTGAGCTGCCTTTCTGAAATTAATGTGATTGAGCTGAATGGGAGCTATGATCATCCTGCATGAGCTGCAGCTTTCTGTCACCTTTGTACATATCCTTACTGAGAGGGAACGGGTGACGCTTTCCGCGTGCAGGAAATCTTCCAAGTTTGTCGGAGCTACCCAGTTTAGCAAGTGTTACCAGTAAACCTAGGCTGAAGATCCTGTTACTTTCTATTTGTACCTCAATTATTTAATATTTAAAAGCTGAAAGTGGAAAACCAAAAAGTATTTTAGATTTAAAATGTTTTTGTTTTCAGTTTAGTTTCATGCATATACTATACATTCATGCTGTGTTTTTCTAAGCCAGAGAGGGGCAAGACTGAGATTTTTTTAAACAATTAAGAAAAAAAGTGCCTGTGTAATTGTAATGGATAATGGAAATGAACTGTTTTCAGTAATGACACTGATTTACCTCTGTCTCACATAAAACTGCCATAATCTCACTTTAATAATGATAAATTAGGTGTATACGAATAGTGCTTCCATTAATTGAGTTTACATACATTATTTATAGTAGGGATATAAATCCCACTTCAGTTTATATTGTTTTCTGTTTTCTTTACTATGCTTTAAGGGCTGGTGCCAAAGCCTATTAAAGCCATTGGAAGTCCTTCATCGACATCAGTAAGCTCTGAATTCATTTCATATTTTTCAAGCTTTATTCATCCCTTCTGCTCTGGTAATGTTTCAAATTTTAAAGTGTATATTGTCAAGAAAAAGTAATAGTAAGCATTCAGTATCAGTCATTCAAAGTAAGGCAGCATTTGAGTAATTGTTGTTTGCTTCCTCTTAATAGATTTTTAATGTCTCATTCTGTCTTTATTGGAGGTCCTATCTCTCTATTACCATTTTCTGGAGCCACCGGAATCCAACTGGAGAAGCCAGTGCTCTGCAGGGCACTGTGAGCTAAAGCTCATGTGCAACGCACATCTTGAAGTGCAGGCAGGATAGGGCCTGTCTGATACCTCTGCAGTACAAAGACAGGGCGATGGAAAGGCAGGGTAATGCATGGATTCGATAGCACTTCACAAGTCAGAGCTTAATGATAACTTGCCATTCCCCCCACCTTATATACATAGTCAATATTATTCTCTCATAATTTGACTTTCATGTGCTTGTGTTGCACTGACACCGACACTCCACGGGATATTCTGACACCTGGACTGCCCAGGTAAAACCTAGGTGTATGTTAACCCTCACTTATTGTCAGAACTTTCATAAAAATCCAAGTAAGATATGTCTACTAGTCATTTTGTCATATTTTGTCTCGCTCCTGAAATAGCCTATGCTGGTAGCCTGGAGACATGATTTTTCTGATGGTTAATCCAAGTTTTCTTGAAATATTGTAGCATTTTGAGATTTTATTTATTTTATCAATTAATTATCTTGACATAGAAGTGTATCTTCCTAGTTATAAATAGCTGCAATACCTCTTTAATGGTAAGTGCAATATCTTTTCTTCCAGCCTTTTCTAGTAATAGGCTGATTTTATTAAAAGACCCAACCGCTTCGTTTCTTTCCAAAGTAGGTGACTATACTCTTCTGCTGATGACTTGTTGCTGTTAAATAGTTTATTTTTTTTCCAAAATCAACTCTGTCAGAATTTTCTCTGTTCGTTTTCTTCCAGTTAAAAGAATACTTTTAGAGGATGTACAACGATCCTTATTGTTGTTTAATGATGCCAGGAAACCAGTCTTATCCCATTCCCTTCCCTTTTTATTTATTTATTTATTTATTTTTAATCTTCTGATAGTCTTTGTGTGTCAGTGATTCTTTCACAACTTCCTGTCTTCTGGTATCTGTAATGAGTTTTCTTTAAATCTCCGAATTGCTCATCACGCTGCATTTAAACCTTCCCCTTTTCATTTTATGATGCTTTGAATTTGTTTTGTTTCTTTGTTATTCCCCCCAAAATCATTTGTCATGGAAATGTACTCTGCCATTTGACGAGACACTTTTCCTTTTTTTTTTTTTTTTTTTTTTTTTTTTTTTTTTTTTTTTTTTAACCTGTAAAAAGCAATGCTTATCTTGTCTTGCTATTGTATGTTTAATAGCCTCCACGATGGGACTAATTTTCCCACACAGTTTCTTAGCCATATCACACTGAAGAATTTTTTTTACAGTATTTAAAACAAAAACCTCTGCCTTCTAAAGGTGGTGCTGTGTTTTGTTTGGTTTTTCTTTTCTTTGGATCCAGAATGTAATACAATTCAAATTTGCCTAGGCAAACAAACTGTGCATTTTAAAAAGTCATTATAAAGACAGGATCCTGGGGGTCTGACAGAAAAGCTAAAACAGCTGTGCTCTCCAGTACAATCAAGAAATACATCTGCAGTATCTTCTCTTTGTGAGCAAATAAATGAAAGAAAAGGTTTAGTATATGATTTTGTTTTTTCTCTCACAGGAGCAGAGTTACAAGAATTTAGCATCAGTTTAAATCAAAGCCTTTTCTTATTAATTTAAGATCTAAATTTTTAATTAGCTTTAGCAAAAGTGTTTTGATTGAACTGGACAATGAACTCTGTTTACCTACTTGGTATGAAAGTTGTCTTTAAGCCCAAGATTAAATGACAGCTCAGAAATATTTCTCATGTTTGTTCTTGTTATTTTCTTTCCATCCAAGCTAATCAGTGACATCCTAGAAACAAAAATAGAAAATTTATTCAAACAGTTAACAGGCTGTTTTCCTCATCTATTCCTAAGTAAATCTCCTGACATTTATTAGGTTGTTCACTAGGTTATTAAGAAGACTCCCATCCATTTTTGGACAAATTCTTGGAGTAGAGTAACAGATATCAGTATCTGATTTCAAGAGCGGTATGGACAAAAATGATTCAGCTGGTGCTATACCCATTTAATCTAGGGAAAAAATATATGTGTATGTATATTTATATTTTTATATATTTTATATATATAAACTCTCTGTTTTCAGAGAGTGCAAATATCTTTAAAGACCTGTACACTCTTCCTTGCTGATCTGTTCATTTACTGATTTGTTACCAGAGTTCGCTCTTATGTGAATCCATAATCCCTATATGCTTGGCCATGCCATACATGATATGATCATTAATGTATGTCAATGTCTGTACATTTGGACTAGAATAAATGCTTGGATCTTTCTGAGGGCGCATATCACATATCATAGCTGGGCAGCTGGAGAAATCTAGTAGTGACTTTACAAAATGTTTCAAGGAAAAAAAACAGCCAACAGCCCAGCGTGCCGGAAGAAATGTTAGTGTCAGAAACCCAAAAAGTGTAGGTCCAACTCTGGCCCACACACTGTTTGCAGCTTGCCCCTATTCCTCAAAGGTGTGAATGCACAGGGCGTGCACTCCTCTTCATTTGGGAGCAGCATGAAAAGCAACTGTGCTGTAAGTAAATACATTGAAAATAAAGATGAAAAGCTGAAAGTGCTAGAAACCTGAAGGCTTCTGTTTGGCCAGGTAGGTGTGTGTGTGTGTGTTCTTTTTCTTTTTTCTTCATTCTCACAGTTGCAGAGCAAAAAAGGAATGTCTTCATCCTCCCTTCCGTTCGCCCTTTGCTGGGCTAGCGCTCACAGTTGTGCTTCCTCCCATACGCCCACTCGAGCACATGCCAAATCTTCGATATACTGCTTCAGTTTTATTCAGGTGGAAAAAAATAATTATCTTCTTTCAGGTTGCTGAGTTGAATCAAGTCACAGAGCGGTGTGATGTGCCTTTGAGAGGGAAAGAATGGAAGCAGGATCTTCTTTAGCAGAAAGCCTCCAGATTTTGTCACAACATTTCAGGTAACTGAAAAGGCACTTCTACATTGGCTAAAACTTAGTTAAGTCTATCCTGCTCCTCCTGTGAGAGCTCTCCCTTGAGCAGTATGCTTGCTGGAAACATTCTGTTTTTGTGACAGCTATTAAATAAACTCAATAATTATCTTCAGAATTTTTGGGAAAAAAAAAAAAAAGACACTTGGGGTACAAATTCAGGATCTGACTCTGCAGATGGAGCTTAACTGCTGCTTGGAAAAGCAAGCCAAATTCTGTTCCTTATATGTCTCTGTAACAGCACAAGTGTCGAAAACCTTTCTAGGTTTTGTTGAGATGCAGCCAGTCCATACGACTTTTTACAGTATAATGCTGCAACACTGTGGTGGCTTCATTTTTATTTCTGTGTACTCCAGTGCAACACAAGTGTTTCCAAGCCAAGCATGACTTACAAAGTAAGCAAGGAATGATTTTTTTTTCTATGCTGATTAATTAGTTAGGCTGTTGGTAGGATGATTTTAACAGCAATCCAACAGCAAAAAGGACAATTTGAGCACTGAGATGAGGTGGGAATCGGTTTAGCAACACAGCGACATGGGATAATGTTATATAACTTTGGAAAATTGTATTCAAAATTCGCTGTATATTCGCTGTATATTTGCCGTATTTCAGCCTTAAGGAAGAAATATTTGCACTTAAAGCAAGTGTTTATTGCTGTGAAATAATTTGGAACATCTTTTGAAGGTTCTCAACATGTTATGCTTTCTGTGACTGCAGAACACTAGATGGCACTGTGTGGCTTTGTGTCATACAGAAGAATGACAGTAGCAAAAGTCTCAATGCATGAAAGAATTCCCATCTTTCAAAACTATTTGTAGTTTTTATTATGAAAATAATTAGAATGTGTAAAAGCTCTATTTTTTACACTGTGAATGCATTGCAGACCTTCTTTTTCCTGCATTATGCTTACCCAAGAAACACTTCTTAATTGCTTAAACTAGTCAAATTACTTTTTTCATCTTCTATGAAGTTCTCCAATTGATGAGGCTACCAAAAGGGAGAATTTTCAGTTCCTGGTATCATCAGCATGCTCATTACTAGTAATGCTCATAGTAATAGCAAGGAAAAAACACTGTTTGTTGTCCTTTGCTATCCCCTCAAATAACCTTTCTCACTATGCCACTGCTTTGATGGGAACAGACATTTTTAATGGTAAACTAATGCATAAAGTGTTTGCATAAGGTAGAACAGCGATACCTTATTCCCATATTTTGATCTGGAGACATCTAAGAGAACCAAGGCAAAATTGTGACTTTGTCGGTATTTGTTTGGTTTTGGATGACTTCAAACAAAATACTTGCAGAAACCTTTGTTTTACACGCATATTATTCCAGAGTCCGATCCTGCACAGCATCTTTAAGAAGAAGATCTAGTGTGTTATGATAATGTGGTTAGATCATATGTAGTGTGTTGTTCCTTTTCCTTCACCTGTCCAGTGTCTGTTGTCACTGCTTTGTGTCTCCCTCTTCCCCAGTCTGTACGAGTCACTTCTCATGAAGATAAAACAGATTCCCAGCTAAGAGCTCAATTCTGTTACTAACTGCCACTGACCTCTTGGTGGCTCTAGGTCAGTGGCTTTCCTCTGCTTCTTAATTCTTGTATCTTGAAAATGCATAGCAATTGGATGGATGGTAACAATGAATTATTATTGTGTATATTCCTGTGTTCATTTTAGTTAGGGTTAATGAAATATGGTTATTAAAAATGACTGCAGGGTGGCCTTCAGGTATGTGTAAGAGCCTTTGAACAGGTGTGACTGTTATTATTATTCTTATTACAGTGAAATAAAACAAGTATCACCAGTCCATCATAAAAGATGTTTCCTGAGGTTTGAATTTATTGCAGTCTGGCAATAATTGCCAATAAAATCAGAATCCAAACTAGCCACAGAGCTGCTTCCTTTCTATTATAAAGCAACCAATCTCTTAAAACAAGCGAGTATATAGATTATAAACAGATGCTAACCCCAGGTTATATACCCAGTACATTAGAAGCCAGGGATCCCTGTTTCTGACAGGGGATGAGCGTGCGTCCTCCCTGCTGGGTTAGGGCACCATGAGGCCACCTGCTCTGCCTCACCATGTCACTCGGAAGCGAAGCTCCTTTCTGCATGGAAATGGGTCAGGGAAGGAGCTCCTGCCTACCCAGCCTACAAAGCTGCCAGCACTGCATTATCATTTGGGTTGGAGGACAGTAAGGGCCACAGGGATTGTTTGGAAGCAGCCACTGTGTTTTGAATTATCTCCATGACTGGAGTGTATCCCATCCTTACAGGACTCTTTCCCTGCACCTTTCCCATTGACAAACCAGGAGAGAGGACACTCAACTAAAAGCATTCATACTGAGGGAGGTATCCATGGCTCAGGAATCTCAGCTCAGCTGTTTGGAACACCCTTTTCAGCTAAGATTGTTCCTGACAAATGCAAAATTAGATGTTCTCCAATCTTCTAAATAGCTGTATTTTCAACGAGAAAATGGTCAATGAGTAGCCAAAGCCCCTCACAGAAACAGGACATCCTGAGCTGTGGCAGACGGGCTTCCTCTACACAGTTCCAATGGAAGTTTTCAACAATAGCACTGTGTGTGCCTGTGTGGGTATGTGATGGGGGTCTTGCGCGGGGCAACACAAGCTTCTGAAAATAACATAAAGCATACTATGAGATGTATATGTTTTACTGGAAGAAACGACTTGCATTTAAAAAAAAAAAAATCTACTCTTCTGTGGCATAGGCAGAATTAAGTAGAGAGAAAATTTCAGGATGTGGGTGGCCACAGTTGAAGGTCTTAGAGAGAGTGTTTTGTAAAATAGCCTTGGAACATAAAATTGAATGAAAAGTAAACTTACCTAATATATCAGTGAATGCTCTGTAAACAATTTTTGCTAATAAGTGTAAATTCTGAGGGAGCCAAGGTGCAATAATCTGAATGGGATAATTGTCTTCTATTCTAGTTGTAGTTTCCTGAATACATAGCAAAAATAGTTAGTGTGAGACACAAGCAGCAGGTTGTGAAATGGAACTGGGGGGGATAGCAGAGGGAGGAAGAAATGGCAGTTAATGCACCTTTTCAAAAGTTTGTTCTTGCATTTTGTGCTTGGGCTCTGGTTCAGGAGTTGTATTTCCTTAATAGTAGCTGTGTCTGGGCATCCTTGCATGAGACGTGCTCAGAGCCATGTGGCTGTGCAGGAGCGAGCTTTCCTGGACCATTTAGTCAGCTCGGGCACCAAAACTGTGGCACCCAAAACACTCAAGTATCTGGACTTAGGTCACTAGGTGCTCAAACTGATGTTTTTTTCCACTTTCTGCATAATTGTCATAGCTTAGAAGCATTCAGGAGAGGTTTTTTTTGTTGTTATTATGCTTTTTTATTCCATCCTTCAGCCAGTTCCGGATAGTTTGGCCTTGTTGCTTTCATGGAGGAGTAATAATTCAGATCCCATTGACCTCCCGGGGCAGCACTTCTGTCTCAGCGAGGCTGTTCACTGCTGCCCAGGTGCTGAGGCAAAGGGGCTGGCTTGCTGCTAGGCTGCCATGTCCTTGTGCACGTTATTCTGCCATAACTCTGCCATAATAAGTAACAGGATGACTTAAAACGATAATCTCTTTATCCTTTTAGAATGAGTGTTACAATATATTTTATTTTACCTAGTAATATTTCAGAATACCTTACAAAATGTATGTAAACTCTCTTCTGTTTAGTGTGTAGATTCACAAGAGTTATTTTCCTCTCTTCATAGCTGAAGGAAAGCACATAGCCTTGTCTGAAAATGTTATGTTCAAAAGTAGTTAAGAGAATTGAGAAAAGTAGAATGTAATTACTTCAACTGGAATTTGGCCAGAACCTACCCACTTATGATCAGACCTCATTTCCTGAAATTAATTGAGATCATTCTGTACCTATATTGACCTCAAATCAATATGAAAGCCAAAACTAAGTTGGACGTATCAGTTGAAACACAGACACCCCAAAGCAGCAATCCGTGGGATTTGAGGAATCAGATCTTTGCATTTTTTATTTATATGGCAAACAGTTTGGCCTTTCAATCCACCCTGGATGAGTTAAGTTTCATGCTTGTGCTTAGAATACCCTTTGGTATTCAGCGGTACCTTCATCCTCTCTAATTTTGGAGTTTTTATTGTACTATATTCCCAGAAACCCCTGTCAGAATGTGCTTTATGCTGCACAAACTTAGAGTAAAAAAAGACATGCCCAAATTCTACTGCTGTAATTGAGAGATTCTTGCATTGTGCCCATTATCGCAGTATCTAAATGCCTTCACAACAGATGCCTTAGGATGAATAAGGCTAACAAAGAACAGCAGAGAGGAATATTTTTTTTAGAATGACTGTACCTTTTTTGAAACTACAATAAGGTAAAGACTTTTCTTTAGAAAGTCTGAAGATTTTTCTTAAGTGAAGATGTGAAAAGTCTTCCCTATATTTGCAAACTGGAACCTAATTTGATATTCCTGGAAGATACGAAGTGCGGGCAGGAAGTGTTTGCAAATGAGCCGAATGCTGTGGTGTGGCACATGAACTGGAATCCCTGGGTCCTGCAGGTATAAATCCACTTATTGTATGCTAAGATCAGCCCCAGGTAGGTTACAATTACAAGGTTAACAAACAATGAAATATAAGTAATAGGGAGGAGAAGTAATGATGCTAGTGCTTGGAAACGTGAAAATATGTGAAGAAGGTTTATGCAAAGATAGATGGGTTTTGAATCCTCAAAGGATGCAAAATTAAAACCTAAAATGCATATCATATAGAACAGACATATCTGACTTTAGAAACCGTGTACTCTTTTACTATACGGTATTTTTTGTAGAGATTTGATTGACTTACATCTGACACTACAAGTTTTTTTTAATAAATCATAAAGTTAAAATTCTAAATCCCTAAGAAAATTCACAAGGATTCTGATAAAAGTCAGAGGAAACAATACATGAAAATCTGAGTAGCAGTTAGGCACATTTAACTGGGACAGATTATCATGTGGTCCGTGTGATGTATAAGAGCAATAAACCTTAAGCTGAAAAAGTCAGAAAGATTTTGGATTTATGCTTTATTGTATTTAACCAGAAAAAAAAAATATGTCCAAAACAGTTCTGTTTCAATGTCCTTATAGGCTATATGAGACTTGTTGAGGAGTAAATGGATTCTGTGCCATGCAGGGATAATGTACTACAGTGACTACCAGTTGCCCATGTTCTCTAATCCCCGGGCTTGTCCTTCAGGCCAGCAGAAGGAAGAAAAACCTCGTTGTCAGTAACGAGGTCGTGCTTTAATGCAGCAGTGAGTGGCGTCCTGGCTTCTGGTGGGTGATTTACTAGATTTACTGTGATTTTCTAGCCATATTTGCTAGTATTGGCATTTCAGCTGAGCAACTTTTTGTTCATCATATGTTCTACAGAAGCTGAGAACAGCACTGAGCCATGCTGAGATTTTATTTCCCCTGTAGGTAGCTACGTTCAGTAGAATCAAAACAGCTCAAAGCATAAGGCATATAAACAGATAATCTGCGAGCACTGTACAAGTGACCTAAACCATGAGATGATTTACTGTTGTGGGTTATTTATGTTCATGTAAAACTCACCCCTAGAGAATGGGTGGTACCCTCTTTGCAGCCAGAAGAAACCAAAAGGATATGAGCTCACAATGGGAACACGTAGAGACGTTTAGCTACCCAGGCCCAATAAATAAAACTGACCTACTGCAATGACTGAAATACTCCATATAACCAAAACCTCTGTGCTTTTTTTTTTTTTTAAGGTATATGAAAATATCTTATAGGAGAGTGAATATCTTGGATTCCCACCAGTGGAAGCTAGAGATCAGGGGGAGGATGTGCTGTGTGTGAAGACTGCAAAATAGGTATGGTTTAAGAAATGACAAATTCTGTGTTTTCCTTTTGTTTTACTTGCTGGAAAGAAGTAGGAAGATGGAGTTTTTACTTTCAGTGGAAGTGATTACTGCTTCCTGGTACCACCTGTGTAACAAATGCGCCAGTCACTCACTGAAGTTCATGTTCTTACTTTCTCCCCACTAACTACCAGGAAGGAGTATATTGCCTGCCTTACTCTTAGTGCTTTTATATTCTACCCTTTTCCTTTTGACTATATTGCCTCCCCTGTATTAAATCCTGGCTTTACTATTGCTTGTGTGCAAAAGTTGCAATGGTAACATCTTACCCTTGGTACTAATGAGCCCACCCTTCAATGGGGTGGTTGAGACACGGGTATGAGCTGCTTCCAGAAACAAGCAAGCCACGTGGCTGAAGTTAACTCCACAAGACTTTTCTAAAGCCACACAGGAAATCTGTGACAGATCCCAGAATAAATCCCAGATTTCCTGCCTCCTACACTTGTGCTTTAACTGCGAGGCCCACAGTTTCATAGCTAAGGGAAGTGTTGTCCAACACTGTCTTTCTAGTACACTGATGCTTCAACTGGCTGTACTCGTTGCTGTCATATATAATTACACTGTAGACAGTTCAGCCCCACCTCCATTTGTTTTCTGGGTTTGTGGAGTCTGCTTGCATACTGTACAATGGGTGGTGTTAATGCTAAGTGCCAGTATTGTTCAGAATCGACTACTCATATTTCTTCTAATCTAAATAGAATTCAGAGAAGTAATTTTGGTATGAATCAACTGATAGATGCCTGTGCTAATATAACACATTTGTACAGGGTTGCACTGTTTAAATCAAATAATTTTTGTTTTGCATATTCAGCTTTGTACTTTGGAAAACTGATGTGTTTTGCATCAACTGTCATTCTTGAGCATCAGTCCTCTAATGGGTTATAAGCAAACAGATGCAGCAGCATCAAAGGAAAATGATTCGTTGGGGATCTATAACTGAATGAGATGCCGTTAATTTCTTATGGAATTTTACTACATCTTGATAAACGGAAATCAGAGGTATTCAGCACGTTTATCAGGTGTCTCAGATGGTCATACATTCAGATGTACTGCTGAATATCCAATCTTTTTAAGGTACTCTGCTGCTAAGTTAAACTTGAGTAGTTTTTGTTCTGCGTTGCTTAGTTTGCCCTCGTATGGTTCTTCTTTAGATAACCTTACCTGCACAGATGGCAGCTAAAGCAGGATCAGCCAGTCTTGACAGCATTTCTATTGCAGGGCTGCTATGGAATTTTGTTCTATCTTCTTGTTTTCTAAATTATACCTAAATACTTGAGCAGAAGCATGGGAACAAATGGGCTTTACTATCACCTTCTTCTTTATTTAAATTATGACATCTAGAGCACTTATTAAATGTGTAATTTTTTAACTGCAAAACCATTATAGACTTAAGTAGAAAACTCTCAAAGCAGAAAGCTGAATGTTCTTGATCTACTGATGAAAAACAAGCACCCGAATATTTTTAGGTGCAAGCATTATCTTTTCCTTTTCCTTTCCCTTTTCCTTTTCCCTTTCCTTTCCTTTTTAGTAAGTCAGTTGGCCATTGCCAGAAATGATATCTGTCTAGAATAAAGATTTAAAATTCTCTTTCTGCACACTGATGTCAGGTCAGTGTTATTACTGAATTTGATGAGAGGAAGACCAGCTCCTGGAAGCTACATTTTAGCAAAGTCCATAGGTATGTAGGGAATTTGAGCACGTATAGCCCACTTGAAGTGATGGTACCACACATAAGATTAAAGTTGCACGTACATCTAAGTCCCAGTCAATGGATACTTAAAACGGTAGGTAAAACCTTTCTGGAAAAAAATTACTGCTTAATTGACGCTGTTGAGCTTAAAATAAACAGAAACATGAAACAGCTGTAGCTTCTAAAAACAGTTTATTTTTAACAAACTACCTTTCTTCCCTTCTCTGATGATTTTAAATCCCTAGTGCTGGGAAGCCAGATTGACATGATACTACTACACACACACTTTAGAGTGCCTAAGTGAGAACAGCATCACCCAGCTGTTGGATTCTAGAGATAAGTGGCATGTTGAAGACTCCCTTTTTCAGTTAATGTCGCTAAAACTGGGCAGTAAACAAAGGCTTCACTGACAGAGAAACCTGAGCAGCCCTCTGGGGAGGGCTCTGAGAGGACTCAGGGCTGCAGACTCAGTATTGCTAAACCACCATATATGATAAGCAGAAATTTGTAGACATCCTACCTGTCATCTCTTGATTGGTGTTTAATGCTGATTACAGTGTGTTATTTATTTGTGGTGTTCACAGGGGATAATCACATACACATATTACAACACATATCAACCAGCAACTGGTCTTTGAAATATTTTTCCAAAGTTGCGTTATTTCTCAGGTGAGGATGCTAGACTATCAGAGTGACCAATTTGAATCCTAATGGACATGAAAATAATACATTTATTCTTTCACTCATATTAGGGTTATATGTAAGAACTTGTTCTTGACTGGATGCTCAGGGTACAAATCCAGAGTTTATGGTTCTGTGTGCTGGAGAGCTCCGAAAACCAAGTTCTGACCAATGCAGTCAAAAGGGATGCAGCTGGCACGGAGTGTGATAAAATACTATCTAGTAGCTGATCAAGAAGCAGTGTATGTTCCAATTAGCTTGAAAGATGCTTTTCTTTCCCCAGTACATTTGTTTCCTTCTATCTTGAACCCCGTGTTTACTATGATTTGTAGAACATAAGATGTAGCAGCCACAGGA
The DNA here is from genome assembly GCA_013398735.1 of Nothocercus julius. Classification (NCBI taxonomy): domain Eukaryota; kingdom Metazoa; phylum Chordata; class Aves; order Tinamiformes; family Tinamidae; genus Nothocercus; species Nothocercus julius. The sequence goes on from VZSV01000033.1 coordinate 5,896,095, forward strand.
AAGGATAGAATAATAGAATAGTCCCTAAAGCAAGCGGGCTGTCCCTCGTGCAGATACAAGATGATGTCCCCCGGTGTAGGGGACAGATCAGTACTCGGCTGTAGGTGGGAGAGTTTTCCCAGTAACAGGCCTTGAAGATGACGAAGGGCACTCGTCTCTGAGCTTCAGGGGCCCAGTGCCACAAGACGAGTTACTAACTTGGGCAGCCAAGTCAGGGGGGCTGTGGCTTATACTGAGCTCCTGTCCTCTATCCACAATCACATTTTCATTCACTTTACCAAATGAAATTCTTACATGCACAGGAATGGAACGGAGTGGCGAATGACTACTTTATTAGGATGCTGTCACTGCTCGTGACTTTACGTAAATTGTTTAACAGGTAAGATTAATAGAAGCCAATTAATGTTAACTAAGTACACATGGATGGACATGACAGTGCAGTTTTTTGTCACAACATCTAATGTTTAGCTTAGACTTTGAGTATGGATTTGTATTTAAAAGCTATTGTTCTACATATGAATGAGGACACGGCACCCGCGAAGTTGGAAGTATAGGTAATACCACCAACTTCTTGTGGTTCAGGGATCCAGTACTTTGCTTCTTAGTGATTGTGAATGAAATGATACCATTTGTCATTATCCCTCAAAGCAGTGCTGGTTTCTGATGAGAAGCTGTGAGGGTCTGTAGTGTAATAAGCTGTAAATGAAGAGATAACAGACTGGTCATGGGTCATCCTAAAAGGGCAAATAAGTTTCAGAGATAAGAAGGATTTTCATTGACAGCTCAGAGCTTAGCTACTCTGTGTTTGTTTGATAGTTGTCCCTCCAGTCTCCCTTTTATCTTTGTAGTTTAAAAATACTTGCATGGCTCTATAGTTGCAGATTTTTTTCTTAAAATTGTGGTGCTTTGTAAATCCAAAGTATGATTTATGTCATTATTGCAATTAAAACATTTTAAAGAGCATATAAAACAGCTTGGGTTACACTGTTGCATCTTTCACATACAGTGTTCCATATTTAGTCTAATTTGTTTCAATGGTTCTGTCTGTTTAATGAAATTGCCTGCAGCATTGTTGCTGCCATAAACCATTAGGCTTTTTTTTCTTTTTTTTTTTTTTTTTTTTTTAGTAAGTCTGATTTCTTCCTGAAGAACAGCTGTTGTATACTTGGACAATCTTAGTTCAAAGACATAAAAACCAAAAGTCATAGATCTGCAGTCAGAAAGCCGTTTAGTTCTACGATACTCTTTACTGACTGCAGAATTAGAAATACCCCTGATAACAGCTGGGTGCAGCTGGAGAGTTCCACAGCCACATTTTATTTCTACACCTCATTACAGTTTTTGGTTTCTATCCTTTCCCTTCCCTGTTGATATAACTGAGATGGATTTTTTTTTTTCGGTTTAATTTCCCAAATGAAACTTGACTAAGATCTTTTCAGGATTAAAGACAGGAATATAACCAACATTTAGCCATATGCACTTTTCAAAATAGTATTTTTTTAAAAAGAGAGAAACTCAAATATTACTTGCTTTTCATAGGGATAAAGTGATACAAATAGGATACAAAAAGGGATATATAGGGACAAAAATAAAGTATTAATAATGCATGACATAAATCAGTGTGAAGTAAGATGGTGATAATTATGTAATCAGGAGTTGGCTTTTATATGTCCAGTGAGGGACATATACCTTAAATGAGAAGGAAAGCAGTTGCAGTCATAAGACACCAGCTAGTCAGCACATACAGTGGGATGGTCATTCTCAATGTATACAGTATTTAAATAGTCATTTTTTAACCTAATACGCCTCCCTCCTTACAGTACATTCAGCCATTTGCATGTCTGTTTTAGAGATCAAGATAGATACTTGTTTTAGCACTTCCCTGATTTGCAAGGGGCAATTCTGCCAGGCAAGCTAGAGCTGGTTTGATACAGGATTTTGTAGTGCAGGTTTATCCATACATGCACTGCAGCAGGGGATTTCCTAAGTAGCTGGTATACCCGAATATATACCAGCTTCACAAATACATCAGGGAGTAGGGAGCTAGCTCTGATAAAACCGCTCCATTTTATAAGCAGGAAGTATTTTCCGCTTTGTAGAGCTATTTCGGAAGAAGACCAGTTTGCTAGGTAAGAATTCTGCCTTCTGCAGGTGGGTGAGATCTGTGAGCTGCTGGACGTGGTATATTTGGCTTCAAGAAGGGAGGCAGGATTTGAGGCACTACAGCTGTGGTGTTTTATCAAAAAGCCTGATAGTCTGTCTACCTATTGCTCCAGCTTAGTAGTCTGTGATTCTGTTTGTATGTCAGCACTTGCACTTGAGGATTTTCAAGGCCTTAACAGTGTAAACTCTATGGAATCTGGTCTGCAGATATATTTCCCCAAAAATAACACATTCAGTTTTGTGATCTCTGTAAAGCAATCATCAGAAGCTGTCAGGTAGGATTTATTTTCCTCAAATGAATATAACTTACTCAAATACTAACATGTAGTAGCTAAATCCTCTAATTAGAGATTGTTTCGGTTTGTATTGTCTAAAGCTTATTTTTGAAGCAGAAGTATTAATCATAGCAATTAAAATATTGTATGGGAGTTTGTCATTAAACTATATGTATTCAATGCTTTAGCTCATAATAATAATAATTAATGTTTTAATATTTGGAAATGAAAATAAATAATTCACTTCCTAGAATAATTTGTTACAGTTGTACTTTATGGAAATGGTTAACTATTTTCACAGAAAGTGAGAAGAAAAAGTAGGTGGAAAAAGTAGCAGTAAAAAAAAAAAAAAAAAAAAAAAAAAAAAAAAAACACCCTGCTTAGGTTACCAGTTGTATCCCCAAATACTTTAGACAGGCGATAGAAGACCACTTTACTTGCAGAACTTTTGTCAGGCCTGAACCCTTGTTAATCTCCAGAAGTAGGATTCCTTATATTTATTTAAAATAGGTAGGAGGAAATCTGTTTTTCTTCCTATTCACAGCTTTCAAAGAAATTCTGTGCTGCTTGAACAGATGCTTGGGCATCACAGAAGGCATTCTTAGTTTCATTCCACTGGGTGTTTTCTTATGGTAATACTTGTTGGTTCTAGCAGACTGAAACCCTCTTTTAAAAATCTTTCTGGAATTTTTTTGGTCTGGAACTGGAATCCAGCATTTGTGCAGACTCAAAAACAGTATTCACAGGGAGTGCACCTAGCCGTAGTATCAGTATGAGGAACTGTTCTGAATGACTCTCCCATAACTGGAAGGGTCAGCCCTTCATGCTGCTTCTGCCCTTATGCGTGCTCTGTCACTTTTTTTCTCCTCGGTGTGAAGGAGAAACTACATCAGAGCAGAAATTAAGATACTCAAAGCTATTAAAAAGTAATTTTTGAAAGGTATCTTCCCCCCTGTGGTCACCACTTTCCCTTACTATGGATGGACTTCTTTATACAGCATCCCCTTTCTTCAAGCTTCGAGAATAATGAAGAGAACAGGGCATATTTGCTGAGTCAGCTGCTGCTTTATTATAAAACCAACTGGAGGGAAAATAAAGTAAAAATACCCTCATGTAGAGAGTTCACTGCAGAGTCAGTTCAATAAAACTTGTGCTTCTCAGTTCTGGCAAAGCTTTTGGACATTTCAAAGGGCTTGATAAACAGCAATAGCCTTGTCTCCCACACATTAAAGCTTCATCAACGGCATTATATGAAAAGAAGAAAAGCCTGGCAGCACAGTAAAGCAAAGGGTAAGGTGTTCCTTGGATGGGTCAAGGTGCTCTAAGTTCCTCTTGCTTCACTGAAATAACAGCATTTTTTTCTGGCAGCAGAACATCTGTAACCTCCGTCTGTGTCGAAGAAGCACATCTGTTCACAGTTATGGGTCAGTACCCATACAGGAAGCATAGTTGTACTGCACTTAGAAAAGAGATGTTGGATCATAGCTCACAGAAAGCATTTTTGAAAATTCTTCTTTCATTATTGAAAAGACAGGAGGATAAAATGGATGCAGATGACATCCATAAAAGAGTTTACAAAAGCAAAAAATAAAAAAAAAACTTCTTTCAATTTGATAAGCATCTAGATACAGTTATAGGCAAAATAATAAAGTTTTCATTTAATGCTTTTTTTAATGATACAATTAAAAGCTCAGATTCTAAACTATACTGAGGAATAAAATTCCTATCAATAAAGCAGCAAAGTACATGATGAGTCTGGTGGGCTGTCTGATCATGTGGAGTTCACAGGTTAACACATTTTCTGGACTTATGCCTGTCTGGCAACTCAGATCTGTTGCCAGGGTTTCCTTTTACCTTCTCAGTTAGCTTCTTGGGAATACTGGTAACTCTGTCTGGAAGGGATCTTGAAGCCTACAGCACCTAATATGCAATAAAATTAGAACTCATTTACTGTTGCTAGAGGGGGCCTTTCAAGAAACACACTTCGTGTGGATCTCTTCCTTCTGAAAAAATATTTTGAGGCAACAAATACCTCATTTTTATGTAGTTCTATGCAGATGCAGGTGTCTGATTACATTATGCCTCTAGAAGCCTAGAAGTCTGCTTAGGCAGGGAAGTTAAAAAAAAAAATCAAAAAGAGAACAGCAGAACCAAAACTTTATGTCCTGTTGCAAGAAGGACCCAGTAAAAGGTCATTAAAAATCCTAAGCAGATATTTAGCTACTTCATAGCATTATGTCATGACTTGGTTATAAAGAACTAATGGACCTAGACTAAGCTTTATCTATTTCAAACTAAAGTAGAGCTATTTTTTTTCTCGTTTGATTTTGTTTGTTTGCTTGCTTGTTTTGTTGTTGTTGTTGCTCCCTGGGTTGGTCTTTCATTATAACCTTTACTAGGAAACTGTTCTTCTTTGCCTTAAACCCAGTTAATGCAGTTCAATTTTATTGCTGGAAGTTAGAGTATCAGCTGATAACATTGAAGTATGATTATAAAATGGCCCGCTACCCAGCTGTTGGAAGTACACATCAAAGAGTGCATTAATCTTTCATTAGAAAGGAAATTACATTTCCATTTTCCCTCTTTTTCTCAAAGTATAGGCTCTTTAGCGTTTGGAAATATTCTGCCTTTTTTTTTTTTTTTTTTTTTTTCACTTGACATTTCACTGACAACCCCCTCAAGAAAGCACGGTTCTGGAAAATACAGTTTCTAATTCAGCAAAAGTCGTACTTACCAAGGCAAATTAATCTGATCATTCTTAATTGATATAGTAATTCTAGTAACAAGAAATACTCACCATGACATTGTACATGTTCATTTCTGTGGGCAGGAAATGCCATAAAACTTTTAAAACTAATGCGTAAAATATGACTAGGAAATAAAAATGTCCAATATTATTTAAATAAAGACACTTGGGAGGTTTCTAATGTGCTCATCTCTGGCTTTCCTCTCTTCTAATTGCAGTTAATAAAAATCCCCCCTGTGAAGTTTTAAGGGTAGTAACGTCTTTGCGGAGCAAGTTGTAGCTGAACTAGCTCCTGAGATATACTGCCCCACAGTGAAAATTTGTTTCTTTGTAACAGGAATTCTTTGTCTGAATTGTCTGTCTGCTGGCCAACCACATGCTAAATGAGACAAGTTGCTGATCGCATCCAGGAGAGATTTTTTGGAGTCCCTAATCCATTTGAGCAGTTAGAGCAGCAGTGATGCAGCCAACAGTGATGCGCTGTGCTTAGTCATTGGGTCATGGTTTTGAGGAATGAAATCGGCTCATTTTTATGGCTATGAAAACAATGCTTAACAACCAAGATGTACAAAATATCATTTGCTTGCTATTTTGATATCGTTCACAAGACGTTCTAGACCAAAAGAGAAAGGAAAATTGCTTTATATGTTCAGGAAGTGGCAACCACTCCTAATCATCTCCTGTGGCTGGGAGAAGAGAGTTCTTGAGATGACCACTACAGTGAAAATGGAAGAGTCATTCCCAAGTAGTTCACAGAGATTATTCCCCTCTTGCAATTTGCAGTTGATACCAGACTCTTATCCGCACTTCCACTTGCACAAGAGGTTATTGGATAGTACTACAGGACCTGTAGAGCAGTTAGCGAAAGTCATTGCTCTGCATATATAGTTTCTCTCTAAGCTCTATGGCAGTCAGAGGTGTGTGGTCTCAGCTTAATCTCCTGTTCTTTAAAGACCTGTCATAGGCAGTTTTTATATACCCAAAAACCCAAACAACCAGAAAGAGTGCACTTCAGCGTAAAGAAAACAGGTCAGAGAAAACACATGGTTTGTGTCCTTCCTGATTCCTGAATGAAATCTAGACAAACGTCTGGCAAATTTAGACTGAAGTGTATTGTAGAGTTGCTTTGCTTTTTATGCTTATGTTAGAAATTCAGGTCTCACTATTTTGTTTTATATAAGGCAGGTACAAGTTAGCTGTATCATGACACTGGGTCAAAGAAGAGAAAACAAATTTAAGCAAAGATCATTCTCAGCCTCCCCCTCCTCCATGTAGGAAAAATGGATACAGAAAGGTCAGACTGTAGGGAGGTGCTAAAAAGCAACAGCAGGAACAGTAATTCTATTATTATATTTGCAAAACTCTGAGACTTAGAGATTATTAGTGTTTCTGAGTAGAGAACAAGTAGTAAAAAATCAACTCTTAATGACTTCTTCTGAGCATTTTAAAAGATAAACAATTCTTACTCTTTCTAAATGATCTTCGGAAATTAATCCAGAAAATGCTACCTGTCCCTCAGGATATAGCTTTTTCACACCTCTTGTTATTGCTAACCTGTCACTGCTAAACAATTTAAACATTCATGCATATACATTTAAAGACAAGCCAATAGTTTAATGAATCTTCTTTCCATTGGGGATTAATTCTACAAAAAAATTGCACCCAAGACCAATATTTACGCAATTGCATGAAAAATTTTCAACATTTTATAAGATGTTTGAATATTCACATTTTTTCTATGTAAAGTTTTGAGTATATTCAAAGAACATAAATAGCATAAAATAAACAGTTTTTACAGTAACACATGGTATAAAACTTGCAACTAGTTAAGGATTTTCCAAATAAATGTGAATGGTTTATTATTTATGAGCAATTGAATAGTGAGAGCAGAGGTTTCAATTGATAATAAAATTCTAAATGCAGCACACTGGGATGAGAGGGAAGAGTTTCCACAATGTGTTCCACTGTGTTTCCTGTGTTCTACCATGTTTTCCTGAACTTAATCAAATACATCTTAAAAATATTTTATGACAAAACAATGGCTTCAGAGAGCACTTCTCAGAGACTTTAGAGTAAGCAAGCCTGCTGAGGACCTTAGTTGTATACATATATATGGAATACTAACTTGCCTTGAAACCCGTGCTCCCTGAGCTTTGCTGTTTGATATAGCACATCAAAAGCCTCACACATGCAGGACAGGCACATGTGAGCACGTCTGTTTTTGTGTGGGGCGCTGAAGTCATGACGAATTCAGAAATGAAAGCTGACCAGGTGTTAGGCTTTTGCAAGAAATGGGTTGAGTCAGTCCCCCTGTTTTACAGCTTTCCACCAATTTTCTCCATTTTAGTACTTGGAGAGCTAAGATACAGAGAGATTGAAAGTAGATACAGTTGTACTTCCCTAATTCCAAGTGTTGTTTTGCTGTTGTTTTTTCTACATTAAAACTATGAAAAGTACCATAGAAATAGAGGCTTTTCCAAGAAAATATTAAATTGTTTCTTGGGTAGAGTAACAAGGCTACAGCAATCTAGAGACCAATATGAATGACAAATGAGTTGGGATTTTTTTAGAAAAGGTACAGAAACACAAGCATAACAAATGTGTTTTATTGTAATTATCCTTATGACACAAGTTTAGTAATTGCACAATTACAGAACATAGTTCTGTTATGTTTTGCTGTCCACAAATTGACATAAAATGTACTCTCTGTGTTAACATAGTTTTTTAAGATAGTTGATAGTCATAGTTGATTGATGCATGTGACATCCCTGTAGTAAATTAGACAAAATTGTTCGTAATATTTGAATGTTGTGAATCAGACCAAAGGAGTTCCCATATCCCATGTAGTTAAATTGACTTTTTATAATGGCAGAGAGCTTGAGATTCTTCTTAAAAATGATTTCATTTTTGTGTGTCAGTGAGCATGTGCTCTGCCTTGCAGAAAATACCAAAAGATCTCAACATCCACTATGGACTCTAGCAGGTACACCAAATGAGCGTAGTAGCATCAAGTGTTCGCTCCGAAATACTGAGAGCAGACACATCCTCAGGCTTACTTTCTTATGCGTCTGGCCTGTGGTAGCAGTTACTGCCAGACTTTCATCAGGGGGGTAAGTGAACATTGGCCTAAGTGCCTGGAAGAGCCAAGGAGCGGAAAGCCTGACGGAAGTATTGGGGGAAATCAGTCAGAAAATGGGGTCAGTAACTTTCATATGTGTGAACTGTATCCCCAAGTGACTTGCATGAGGTTAAAATATGAAATTAAGAAACCTGTAAAGATTTCTTCAGTGGTTTTGATAGTGTATGGAAAAGAAAGCAAGCAGTAAAGTTCGGTACAGAGTTAAAACACTGCAGGCGATGATTTATATTGGTTGCTTAAGGTAGGACAAAAGTATATGATGGTTTTATTGAATGTTAGGAGTTTTCCCAGAGAAACTTTGCTGTTTTTGTTGATAAGTGTACAGCTGACCAGTTGCTTTTAACTCTAACAAATTATTCTGTTGATTGATAGCTCAGTTAATTTTAAAAGTAGCCTTCTTGCTGCAAATGCAGCTGTGAATTCTAATCAACTGAAGCAATTAACTGCTATCTCTGTGGCTGCAGAGGAGCCAACTGGGGAACCAAATGTACTGAGAATGGGCTGTTGCAGATAACTGGGAAGAGTGAATTCATGCCTAACATTTACTCCCTGTAACATTCCATCAGATTCCCTTAATTTGCAATATTTAGTAACTTGATTTGTCTCTGGGTGACTTGATCAGGCTTTCTAATTTCACTATGTTCAATTATTTAGTTTTGCAATAAATAAGTGGAATTGAACAGGGCAGACCTTATATTGTCCTTACAGATAGTAAGTCCCTTCCACATGAATAGACTGCATGCAGTTCAAATACTTCACCTTGCATCCGGAGTGGGGTTTTAAAGGCAGTTTGCAACAGGGTTCACTGAATACAAGCTGAATAGAAGGAAAAGACTAGTTAGTGATGAAGTGACAGAGAACAGCAGCTTTTTAAAAGCTCTTTTTTTTTTTCTGTGCTAGAAAAGCTTCTAAAGCTTTTGTTTTCTGTGAGGCGGAGAAATAAGGGCCTGACCACGTGTGGTCATTATAGATCCCTTGGCACTTTTTACAAATGTAAGGGTGTTAACCCTAGTGTCCTGGCTAAAATCCAGCTTGGCTAATTATAACCTGCTAATATAAGTTCCTCCTGTAGTTTCAGCTGGTTGTGATATTCTTTGTTTCCTGTTCTAGATTTTTAAACTGTGGCCATACTGCTTTTTTTTTTTTGGGTAAGGTAGAAAGTGTCTAATTTCAGGATTCTTCATAATTTATTTTGATGGGAATTTTGATGTCTAGGGGCCTTAACAGGCTTCGTTTTTTTTTATCTCACGTGGTGATGTGGCGTCTCTTTTGAACCTGACCACCATCTCCGGGTCTGCCCCGCTCACCTCGCTTGGGCCCAGCGGGACTGGCCTTGGCCGGCAGCGGCTGCGCCTGGGGCCGCGTTACCACCGTCAGCTCCCAGCTCCTCTGCGCCTAGCGAGCAGCCAGCCCTCGCTGCGCCAGGACGGCTCCTTTCAGCTAGGTGGCATTTTGCTCGCATACGGAAGGCATCTTGATTTTAAACGTGCCCTCTAATGACACAATAGAGAAATTTGGGGGTTAAAATTCCATTAATTGTGGTTAAAACTACAAGCACTAAAATGTCAGTCACTGGTTTCAGAACAGAGCGCTAGAGACCATATCTCATTCATAATGGTCCCACATGATCTTTTCTCTCGTAGTTCATAAACTGCATAAGTCCCTCTAATTTCCAAAAACAGCCATCAGATCTTTAATATGAGACAAATCGCATGGTGTCAGCTACAGAGAGGTAAGCAGGCTGTATGCAAAAAGGAAGGCATTCAAAGTCTGGCAAACTTAGTCCTCATTCATCCAAAGTTAAAATTAGCTGCTGTTGGAAAGGTGCTAAATCATTTGTAAAGGTTTTTTCTTTGTTTCCAGCTTTTAAAAACCAGGATGACTTTCCAGGGCTGAGTAGTCTGTGTATCCAAGTCTTTCATTTAGTTCTGGTTGGAAAACTTGCTCAGGAATGACTCAGAAGTATACAGCCAATATTACACTGGTGTAGCACCACTGATAGCACAACATTTACATTGATGCAGATCTGACCCAGCTTTTGATCAGTCTTTTAATAAATGGCTTTCTCTTCATTTTTTTCCAGTTAGCTGACAAATTGTATGCCAGCCCACCCAAAAATTGCCTTTCTGATGTCAGCTCTATTAGTAGAGAGAAAGCACTGACCTCCATGTTTTTTAGACATAAAAACAATTGGTAATATTTTTGATAGATTATTTTGCCTACCTGCTGTGACTGGTGTTTACTTCATTGCTGCTCTCCCTCCCTCCCCACAAAAAAATTCAACATCTCTCCATCTTTCCCCTATATGTATTGTGTTTTATTTAATATCCTGTCATAGAAAAACAGTCAAGAAGGTAGAAATATTTTCAAGATAACTGAAATGCCTCAATTTTTCATTCTATCCAACAGAGAGAGGAATATTTAAACTTTAAACTATTTGGTCGGGATGTGCTGCCATACTCAAGTAGAATTTCCTGCATTTGACAGAAAAAAAAAATGTGGAGACAGTTTGGAGTGAGTAACAAATCAAATAGGAGGAGATAGTATCAGATCTGCTTTCTACTTGAAAAGAATATTGCAAAACTTTTTGGGGGTATTCATATTGAATTCTTAGAGGGCATTAGTTTCCTGGAAAAGTCCTTCTGTTTGTGTTATAGGTGTGTTTCAGAATTGGCTCCAAAGCTGAGAGAGAGCAGTCACTTTTACATGCCCCTGTACTTTTGTCCTTTGTGGGAAGGTTTTGTGGTATGTGTGGAGATGAGCATATCTGAACCACAGGGTTGTAATCTTGAAAATATGCTCACTGTTCCTTTAGGAAAATTCTGTAAAATGATCTTTGGATAATAATTTTGGAAGTACTAATATGCTTTTCAAAGAAAATCAAAGTGCTTTTTAATTATTGTAAGTTAAAATTTGCAACATCCCTCTGAATTAGAAAAAATTTACCCTAATACTAAATAGGTGAACTGAAGCACAGATAATTAAATGGATTGTCTAAAACAACTCCAAGAGCAAGAACTTAGATCTAAATCTTCCGAGTTGCAATCTAGACCCGAAACCACAAAATCATTCTTACTGTTTTTCAGAGAAATGCATCCTAGCAGTTAATAATTTTAAATAAAATTTACAAAACAAATCCTGAGATAGGCAAAATTCATCTTAGTAGAACATCCTTGAAATTAAGGACAAAACAGACTTACGGTTTGAAATAAAAACTATTCAAAGCTTGGTTCTTTTTTATTCCATGACAGATTGCAGGTAGCTGCAGGCTTACCCATGGGCTTTGCTAAAACCAGAAATGCCCATTAGGAACTGTGTTCTTAGTGTGAGCAAACCCCGACGCTGCGACCCCTGACACAGCTGGCAGGCGTTCTCGCAGGCGCAGCCCGTAGCCCCTCTTCATTCTGTTAGCCTCACATCTAGCACAGCCTGAGGACAGCTCGGAACCTACCTGAGAGGCTTCTTTGCTTGATTTTTCACCAAGAAAAATTGGATTGGTTGTGTCCTGAAGCAACATGCGTTTTATTCCATGTCTTACATCTCTTTGAAGCTTCACCCACTGTGATGAGGGAGACCTGTTAAGACAATAAATAGGAGGAAAACTACAGAATTCACAAGTTTAGGTCTGTGCAGAATAAGGGCAGACACGGTAACTAACTCAGTAGAAAACCATTCTGAATCTTAGAGCATCATGGAACTTAGCTATTATAAGTGAATAATTAAATATATGATATATATCACAGATATACTCCAATGACCATGATGGAGACAAATCATTTTGTTCTGTTGGAAGGCTAATATTCTCCTGTCCTCGCTTGAACTTATTTTCTCTCTCTCTTTCTTTGGGCCTGAGCTGAAGTTTGTATCAGAGATGTCATAACAAGCAATGAAAGATGGCTGGGGTGGGCGTCTTCAACCGGGTATTAGTACACGATGATTCACAAGGACTAGCACATTCCCTTACAGTTACTACTGCTCACTGGCGTTACTGAGGGGCGCTTCACAAAACTCTCTTTAACTTTTTGGTACAGAATGATATTTCACATTTTGTAATGCTTTATTCTTCTTTGCTTTCTCTGATTTTATCCCTTTATTCTTTTTATATTTATTCTTTTGAAGGAATCCATTTCTACATGGTACTTGATTAGACATACACAGTTCATAAATTACCAGGGTATGACAGATAGAATGAGGGTTTCAGTTTTGTTTTTTGTTTTGTTTTGTTTTGTTTTTTTTAACCCTTTGTGATTTGTATTCCTAGTATAATTAATGGCAAAGCCTGAATTCTAGGATCTGTCTTGCAATCACTGTAACTGAAGGTAGTTAAAAACTTTAAAATTTAAAGTTGATCTTCTAAGCCCTACTTCTCAAACAGATCAGTAAAGCTGCTCACAGATTATTCATGTCCCAGTGTTGGCAGGATATAATCTGAACACAGCTGATCTTTGTCCCTGCCCTTTTAGGCAGTAAATACTTGTGCTCATTCTTGCTCTCTTGGTATGTTACAGGAAAGGAAAACTTAGGATCTTCATTTTTAGCTTAAAACATGGGGATGTACTTTGGACCAAATTCTAACTTGAGTTAAACAGATAGTAAATTTAAAGTGCTTTATGTAAAACCCGATAAACTTACTTGTTCCTGATGAGGCAGCTGGAATCTGAGTTTTGGCCCTCTGTTGTTCTCAACATATTTTCTTCTCTAAAGATAAACCTCTCTGCTTTTCTCTACTTAGAGAAAAAACATCTGATATGCTCATTAAAAAAAAAAAAAGAAAGAAACAATTACACAGAGTAAATTGTTTCTCCTCAAAAGGTTGCTGTAATCCTTGTGTGCTTCTTCTCCACCTTGTTTTTTTCAGTGAAATTAAGTACATATCCATGTGTCATTTTAAATAAGACAATCCTTTTGTGGTACTGGAAGGCACCTCCAGGGTTACTGCATCCAGTTGCCTTCTGCAACAGGTCATTTGTCGCATAAGTCATTTACCTGTGATAAATGAACCCTGTTCTGCTCTGTCTTAAAAGTAATTTGTTTGCTTTATTTCTCCGTTACTGCTTTAGAAACCTACTTTTATCTTAAACATTCATACCTATTGTTATGCATATGTTCTTCCTGACAGTTTTCTTCGCTTCTTATGAACTTCCCCTAACTTCTCCTAAGCTTACTTTTTTTTACTCCTAGGCTTACTTTGGAAAATAAGCGTGCCTTCTACTGGTTATCCTGCCTTCTTCGGCATTTCTTTGGGATGGAAATAATCTTTTTTATCATAGGTGACTACAGCTGTGCACTGTATTGCAGATGCCGTCTTACCAAGGACATGTTTGATAACGTTATCTTATCTCCACTGGAGGACTTCTCCTGATACATTGTAGTCAACACCACTTAGACAACTATACTGTGGCTCATTGCACACTAAGTTTTTCTGTTTCTCTCCTATTCTATGTATGATTATCATAACTTTTATTTTTCTAGTTTCACTAGAAAAGTCATGTCTTCTAGGCTATGCCCATCAGCAAAATGAAATCTCAAAATTGGACTTTACTTTTTTTTTTTGGTATTACCCATAGTTTTACAGCTGCTCATTGCTTATACTTATTAAAGATCAGGTATTTGCCTAAATGGGGATTTAAAACCCAGCAACAGTGGTTCAGTAATGTGTTGTCTTTATCAATACTAAGGATACTTCTACCCTTTCCATTCAAGCAGCTGGCTCCGTGTCTCAACCACTACTCCTTCAGTTGTTGCAGTGGACACAGGCCGTGAATGGTGCCAGAGAACTCTGCTTAAGAATAATCTTCTACTGTTCTGATTTTAAAAGGTGCTGTTGAACCCTCAAATCACTTCAGTCCCCTCTGGGCATTTGGATCTAGATTACTACCTTTATTTCTTGCAGTTGAGGAACTAACTAACTTTGTTTCTGATGTACTGAGTTGCAGATTCCCTCTTAATAATGAAAGGCTTTTGCAAGTTTTGAATGGATATTGACATCTATTTTGACAGTCTTGGTTGAGTGTTTTCATAGTAATTACTCTTGAAAAAGGGAAAACAGTTTAAATTGCTACTCTAGGCTGAATTCCAACTAGGATAATTACTTGCTACCTCCCACTAATCCCCCTCCAATTTCACTGCTTACTATGTTCCTTAGTTGTTGTCTTTAAACTATTGTTCATCGCCGGCCAACAGAAGCCAGAAATGGATCTGATTCTGTGCTGGGCAACACAATCTTTGTATATGATTTGCTTCATCATAGATTTCTGGATTTTCAAAACTGCTTAGTTTCAGTCCACATCTCTTCCATCAAAACACAGCCAATCCAGAGCAAATCCTGCTTTAGTTCTTCACATACAGCTAGTGTGCTTTGCAGGTCTTTTTAGAGGTGAGAAGAATCTGGAGTAAACTCTTAAGTCTTTTTGGAAGCAATCCTGGTATTTTATTCATTAGCTGTGTTCACTTTTCCTAAGCTGATGACCTGGGAATCTGCTACTCCCTGACTGTGCTGTCCAGGAAGCAAACCCAGCTGCTGAGGGGTGACAGTGTCACTGGTCTGAGGCAAGAGGTATAATCTGATCAGAGAACTGCTTTATGTTGCCTGCTCAAAAATATCTGTAGCTCTCATGTCCTTCTTTACTCTGATGCAATGATAACTCCTCACCATGCTGATGTCAAATATATTTTGAGAAGTGGTGATACTAACCCTATATAATAGCTCCCACAGAAATAATATTTTCCTATCTTAAAAAGTGTTACTTTTAACTTCTGAACCATGAATAGTGTAGAAGAAAATGAAGCAACTTTCTGTCACTATGATTTAGCCTCTCTATCAGTAAGTGGTTCTCCAGAAACTATAATATCCTTGGGCTTGTGGCACCTCCCCTGTGTTTCATGGTTGAGATGAGAGTCTAGTAGCTATCTCGGAGTGGGAAAGGCTGTTTTGTTTTCCTTAGCCAAATCAGTAGCCTTGTTTTCAGAACAAAATGTCACTGATGGGAATAACAGTTCCTTTTGGTGAGAACTGAACTGGTTCGCAGTGTAACGATTGTGATAAATGTCGCCTCTGTGGTTTGACTGAACCAAAACAACTTGGCATTTCCAAGCAATTAAAATACAAGTGATGAAGATTACACTGGTGAAAAAAAATGAATGTAGATAACTGCATTGCAGCTGGGGCAGGTCAGATTCACAGCCTAAAACCTGAGCCACAGTCCCATGTGAACCTAGAAGGGATGGGATAGTGACTGATAACGTAGGAGAAAAGGGGACACAATCTTCCCCACAGGAATTTAGATCACACTGATGTGGCATGGGCTCACTGCCTTGTCTCCTCCAGAAAGCCTAACTGTGCTGATATCTTTATCCCCGTGCTATTTACTGAAGGTGAGGGAGAGCAAAACAGACTTGAGAATAATACTAGGAATGGTGTGACAGCATGTGGAGAGCTTGCTCTTTCAGTTAGTGCTGGTCTGCAGCATTGCAGGTCCTTTGCAAATAGACTGAAACTTCCAAAGGAGAAAAGCAACTTCCACAGTACTCTGGCTTTCTACTGTCCTTTAAACCCTGCATTGAACTTGCTGGCCTCTTACAAGTTTGTGAAATTGCTTGGCTGGTCACAATAATCAGTATTATAATTTTGTACTTCATCTTTTCTCTCTCACTTTGCTGCAGTTTTGCTGGGATAAGGTTTCACAGGATTGTACTATAAAGAGCAGAGACCTTAGTGTAAGTCACTCATATTCCAGTGATTTCCACAGAGCTGCACTGGTTTTTATGTTTGCTGAAGGCCTGCTCTAGGTCCTCAAATAAACGTCTTAGATGCTGAAGGATGCAGGAGAAAATGCAAAATTGATAGAGGAAGAAGGAAAGAGAAAAATGAGAAGGAATATGGAAGATAGGGCTTACTGCCTTTCAAGAGTAGTTGATTGAGGAATACCATCTGGTGCCATTGAGAAGGGAATTTAATATGCACAAAAATTACTCCTGGAGGACTGGTGAAAAAGGCCTAACCACATTAGTTATAGATTGCTGGGCTCTGTGAGAAAATGGGCATTCTGCAGAGAATGTGCTGTTACCGAGAGGAAAAAGCAGCATGGGGTAGGAGACTAATTCCTAAATAGACTCGAAAACAGAAGAAAATCCTTGGAGAAGTGTATAATGAATGCTACAGAAGCATAAAACATGACAGAGAAAACTGACATAGGAGTAACGCTTTCTCTGACAATTAAATGAGTCTGTGTGATGACTGATTTGGTAGCTGTGAAGTTAGTGACATAACCTAGTAGTAATAAAGCCCTTAGCAGCTTTTGATCTAAGTTTGCTATATTTTAAAATATCTGTTTGATGTGTAACTTTTGCTTTATTTCTAGTTTAAGATGCTGAGAAGCCCTACAAGAGGCTATCCAGAGAATGCAAAATGAATTTATTAGTTCTAGTCATAATTTGTAAACAAGCATAAAGGCTTAGAGAAATATGTTCAAAGATTTAAAATCAATGGTAAAGTTCTATATAAAGCATTTGTTTGTGTTTTGAATATGCTTATTCTTTGAGAGCTTTTAGCTTATGTAGTTTTAAATCTCAAAATTTTGATTTTCATTCAGGACTTAAAGGGAAATGTTTTAATGAAAAGTAAACCAGATGACTGGCACTCTAAGCACAGTGTGTTTTATATAGCAGGCTTATATAAACATCATTATAAAATATATCACTTCCCAGACACTGGTGCCGAACACTGTTCATCCGGAAAAAACAATTAATTTTGCTATTAATTCTCTGAGAAGTTCATATGTTTGAACATTTCTGTATTCAAACCGAAATTCATGCTTACATATCACCATGCACATCTCTATGCACACACACACCTGCCCAGAACTGTGAATCTAAAGACTTCAGCCTTGAAGAAACTTTTGTGAGGGTAACATGGATATGCAGAGCTGGTCAAATGATTTGAGGTTTGTTTTCTTTTTTTAATCAGCAGCACAGAGCATGTTTCCCATTCCAAGCAAAGGAATTTTTTTTTTTTTAAGTAGCTATGTAAAAGTCCATTATGATAATTTCTAAACCAGATCTCGTTATATTTAATTTGAAGTTGCTTTCATAGCAAGTAGTTCCATTTACATGATTGAATCTTCTGTCAGAATTTTCTGTATGTTAAATGTTTAAATTTACATCCCAATTTCACCTAGGGAAACATTTGAAATTTCAAGAATATGTGACAAAACCCAGTTTCCCACCTCACTTTGGTGTCTGTTTTGATATCATTGAAAGAAGGGCGATATGTTTTTAAAGCAATCTGATTTGCTACACTGGGTGGACTGTCACAAAAATTCCTTTAATTTCAGTTTTGCAAGACATAAGTCACTTAAATATAAGGCTTACAAATAATATTTGTGATATCTATGATCAGTCTGCTGAAGCAAAACTAAATATCACTATGCTAAGTTCAAAGTACATCTTCCAATAGCATATCAAAAACAAAATTAAGATACCAGAAGTATTTATGGATTGCTGCTTTACATTATCAACTTCACCAGAGGGCCCCTTTTACCCACAGCCAATTTTATTGTATTTACATTTTTACATTTATTTTATTTACATTTTATTGTCTATATAGAAAAATGCAAAATGGGAACTCCATTCAAATCAATCCAGTCATCAGAATGCAGCAAAGGCTCTAATTTGAAAGGGGATAATTGCCTCTTGCTCCCACAGATTGACTATGTGACAATAAAGAACTTTTATCTCATTAATCCTTATATTTCACCCTTCTTGTTATGTATATCTAGTGAGGAAGTAGTACTGTAAGAACAATAACAAGCAGATAAGGACAGGAAGCAAATGCAGTTGCTGTACCAAAGCTCCATAGGAAAGTACCTAAAAAGATGTACAAACTAAAGCTAATTTCCTTTTTTTTTTTTTTTTTTTTTTTGATGCTTTTTGATAAATTAAAAACTCCATTAAGGAAACTAGGTAGTTGCAAAGATCAGAAAAGCCTCGTTAGAAAAAATGCATCTCATATATGTATTTGACTGTTTCTAGAGTGCCATATCAGAAACAATTTAGCTTTTATAGGATATGAGATATTTACATACTTTTGATAAGTGCAAGACAAGTCTGGTTCCCAGAGCAGCCTAGAGTTTTGCCTTTGGTTTCTTCGAGGTGATTTCAGGGAAAATCTACTGACTTAAATTGTCTACAGTCTGACTTATCACTGGCTTATTTATACACTTAATATAAGATATTTAACTTTGGTAGCATTCAGAACCACAACTTGCAAGAAGTAAATTGCTGTAACCCTGTAAATGTGTACTGCGCTTGTCTTCAGCAAAGCTCTTTGCAGACAGTATTTCTAAAACTGTATTCCTATATCCCAAACTGTATTTTTTCATCTTGTGACATTTCAATAAAGTATAAAATTTGGAAGCAAGATCCCAAAAAAATAAGGTGAGTTTGGGAGATTTCTTGGCGAACTTATTTCTAAGCAGTTATAACTTCCACGTTAACATGAGTCTGTTTAAGCTCAGTTATCTGCAAGTTCAAGTTTTTTTTTCTAGGACTTTTTTTTCTTTTTGCATAAGGTTCTCTTTTTGTTAGTGGAGTAAATCATGGGATTCCACAGCTATTTAAAGGCTGGAGAACATTGGAATTAGCCTGGTGGGGACAGCAGCCCATCGCAGGGCACTCTCAGTTGCAGCGTTCCTCGTGACCGAGGGCTGCTTCCCCGGGGCCCTCAGTGTACGCGGTGCCAACCCCTTCTGCATACCTGGAGCGAGCAATTTTCTTATGAAATATTAGTCTTAATGGACATTGACCAGCAGAGACAGATGGATAAGAAGGATATGTAGAAACTACAAGAGCCGCTATTTAGAAAAGATGACTGCTATAAATACAACACATTGAAAATTAATTTACAATGTTCAGCCTGTCTGTCCCACTTTTCTGTCTGGGACCTATGTTAACATTATACACTTAAGACATATCATTATTCTTATTTTAGTGCATTTCATGCCTATAGATTTAATATAAACAGAGGTGCTGACAGGAGCTACAGTTTAAAGAGGTTTAAATGTGAATTTGACTTTATGATTTTCATCAGGGGAAAAAGACTAAACAAGTTAAGTTGATTAAATTTTCTTAAAGCTGCAGCTAAATATAATGAAAGCCATTTGTGCATTTTTTTTGTAGGAAAACTGAGTGTCTAGCTGTTAGTGACTGACAGCTTCATGCAATGAATTCTTTTCTTGTGAAACAGAGTCAAAACAGTTCCATTTTTCACAAACTTTGGCAAGGTAGTTTCAGTTTTCTGATTTGTAGAGGAAGCCAAGCTTTCCGATTTAAGTGTTAGATTATTAGAGCAAACTGTGTATTTCAAATAACTAAATATAAAGACCATTCTAATGTTCCTTAAATGATACATTTTCTTACAATATGGAATTCACAATGTTCTTTTTCTTCCTTTTCCTTTTCCTTTTATAACATTGCTCCTTTTTATAAAGTCATCTTTGAAATGTTCTAATTGGGTAAACGTGGGGCTTTGATTCACTATGAATCAGTGTGGACAAGTTTCTAAGCACGCTCAGGCACATGATGAAAGCAGCGTTAGTTGTGAACACAGAGGCAGGTACATAATTCAGGCTGTAGCTAAAGTGGTAGAGTGTTTAACAGGAGTTATTCTTTCATGTGAGAAGTGGAAGATTCTAACAGCTTTAATTAGAAATGGAAAATTAAGTCTCTTGACATTTGAGATGAAATTGTTAAAACATAGTGTCAAATGTGCAAATACTTTGTGTTGTTTTTTATTAAGTGCTCTACTTCAAGCAGTTTGTATAGTGCTACTTATGACAAGTACTCCTGCTCAGATGTTTTGAAGGCAGACTAGATGAACAGAGTGACTCTTTTCTCTTTTTAATCATTACTCTAAATCATTAATATTTGGGAAGCTGTTGAAGAAAGTTACAGATGCCCATTTTTCCCCTCAATTCTTAAAGCCGACAGTCCCACAGAGCCTGGACTGCCCAGCACAAACCAGTTTTCTTAGAAATGGAAATGTAGGAAAGCTTCAACTTCATTTATATTCAGAAAGTGATTCATCCTTTTCTTGCAAATTATACAAATATGTTTGATCAAACACTGGATCCTTTGTGACATGTTTTCAGGAATTATTTAATCCTCCTGGCTCCAGTGTGCTCCTCTGCAGGACTGGAACTCAGAGACAAATGCTGTGCATCCTTGCAGGGCTGTTTTCTGAAGTTGCCTGAAAAAGTAGATTACTCATCATGGAGTGCATCACTTTTGCATCTTTTCAGTGCACACTGTTAAATTTGCACTATTTTACTGTAAGTGTGTTTGACATTTTTTGCCATGTTGCTGTTAAAAGTTGTCCAGTCTTCTGATGTTAACCTCAAAAAAGAAATTTCCATAATAAATCAGTTTCAGTTAAGGTCCTGGATATCTCTACTGCATTGTAATTGATTACTTGGGTAGCTGGTGGCTTAGAACAGTTGGTCGTGGTTTCTCTCTAGCATGATGACAGGTCACATAGCTGCTCTGCACCTTAGTTTCCCCTCATCTCCCCGTGAACTGATAAAGCCGAATTTCATGTATAAAAGAAAATTCCGAAACTTAGAATTAGAAGAGCAAAATCATTTTATACTGAGCATATACATGTCAGTTGTTAAAATGAACTTCCTCTAAAGTTTGAGTTATGAACAAAATGAGAGAGAATCTCAGGTCTTGTGTGGCAAGCTGAGTTCTGTTAGTGTCCAAGTGTCTGTATCCACGTAGATGTTGAAGTCTTCTCGGGGAGGCTTTTAGACTTTCTCTTGATCAACACATTGTGCCTACTAGCTACCTCAGTGAGCAATAGAATCTCAGCTGCGTTTTCACCAGCCTAGAAACTTATGATTAACTCTGGCATCCACTAACATTTGAGAGTATATTTTTGGCAGCAGCGCCTTCATTTCTTAGACATTTTTTTTGAGAAGAAAATAAGACTGTAGAAGCTTCCATACTTGCCCGGCCTGCCATAGGAAATATCCTTGGGGATAACTGCCTTGTAACATTTGGAAACATATCCCTTTTGTGTCACTGGATTGTGAGTTTCCAAGGATATCTTTGGATAGCTCCACTATTAGATTTATTGAGAAAGTCAGAGAGGTCAGTGAGTGCATGGGAAAGAGGAGCAGGAGAGGCAGTAAAGGCAACCATATGTAATGATTCATTCCAGTGAGAGATTTTGTCGTAGTAAAAATGACCCTGGAACCAATCCTTGGACTGTTGTTGCCTCACAGTTCTTTCAGGTGTTGAAACTACGTAACTAACAAAGTTTTCCAATCCCCTTATGTATCTAATTCAAAAGCCACACTATTTTACTGAAAATGATGCAGTTATGGCCTCTCTTGAAGAGAAGACTTTCAGGAAGCATTTGCTCCACAACTGTTCCCCCTGTTTGGCTGGGGGGGCTGGAGATGAGCAAGCAAGTGCAGGACCAGGTGTTGGGGAGAGGTTCTGCCCTCCCTGCTGCTTTACTGGGGAGAGTTGCTGTGATAGTTGTTGTCACATAGCATGAAATACACAATTTCCAATACACATCTATACAGTACACAAGTAATGTGCTTTCAGTTGGGGAGCAGGGATACTAAATACACACATTCAATCGAGGCTTATTGTTCACTAGTGGGACTGGTTTATGTGTTTGGTTATTACTGAAGACAGAGTGAAAAATCTGGCGAAGTAACTTAAGTGCTAAGTGGATTTTCTCTTGTGTAAAATGACTGTCTCTCTGTCAGCCATCAAAACTGGAGAGCGTGCTTGGAGACACACCAAATATGACATTGCTCTTGCTGTTAACTTCCTCTTCACTTGGTCATAATTGTCTCATGAATTGGAATGTACAGCTCAAACTGTCTTGCTTAGGGACCAAATATGCTCTGTTCTGGCTGTAGAATAACTAATACATAGTAAATATAAGAAATCTTTTGAATTATAAGGGAATTCCTCTTTCTGTGAAGAGGATGTAGTGGAAAGAAATAGTTTTTAAAATGAGAGAGCTCACTAGTGGCCTGTGTCAAGACATTAAAAATATTCGCTTGAATGTAACTCACAGTTAACTAGATCTTAAACAAAAGGCAGTAAAGATAAACAGCTGGATGCTTAACAATTAGCTATAAAATTGGTCATGAATACTTTTTTCCCCTTGTGTACAGAATTATTGTGGAAGAGAATCATTCTGAGTGGCTTTTTTTTATGTATATTTTTAAATGCATTTACAGGAACATGCTATTCCCAAATGCTGTGGACAGCCTGCATGTTTGTATCTGTAGTACCTTCCCTGATAAGCAAAGGCCACACAGGCTGTTTTGGGATACATCTCCCTTCTTTCCAGATTCTTTTGCTTTTCTGTTTTGAAGTTCTTTTATAAATCTTATTTCTAAACCTGTGCTATCCCAAGTGAAATCAAATAGAAGTTTGGAAGGACTACATATAGTATGGATAAATTGCTTAATGCTAAATCTCAGCTGTGGATTATTTGTACGTATTAACATACTGAAAGTACAAAAATGGTGTCTAAACGTGTCTTGGATGCTTTTGTTGGCATCCCCACCCCCCATAAAATTCTATGCAAATTCATGGAAAACTTCCCCAAAACTTCAGCAGGGCTGCATCAGTTTGTAAATCCTTCAGGAATGGGGAACAGTCACATCTGTCTGTGATGCTTGATATTCAAAATAATCTTAGTCTTCACTGCATTTTAAGACATGTTCCACATTCTCTGCCTAAACCAAGAAGGTGTTCTCTCTCCAACGTAAAGTTTTCAGACACCTAAAGGGCTTGTTTTAAGAAAATGGATAAATTTGCCTGGCAGGTTGCTCTCTGCTCGGTCCTTGTGTTCTGAGCACTTGCTAAGCTCCAGGTAGCCCTTGCTGCCGAGTCAGCTGTCCTAAAGTGGAGTTACCCCCCGTGCAACATGGGATCTCATATGCCTTCCAGTGCAGAACATGTGAGTAGGATGTCTGAGCCGTTCATCCATATTTCCTTACAGTCAGTGGAGAGAAATAGGCAGAGCAATCCATTTATTTGAGAGTCCTACTTTACAACGGGAGAATTTGTGCCCTAGAATGTGGGATTGTACTTGACTGTACATTTTGACTATACATTTTCTCTCTGAGGAGGAAGGTTGGGATATTTGTAGGGGAGAGTATTTTTGTGTTTTAAAGAAATAACAAAACAGAGAAGAGGAAACGAGTAAAAAATCCTGAACTTCTGATGAAGAAACTTACCTGAACTTATTGTCCTACAGTTTGCCCTAATCTAGCAGTGAAAGCTGCCCAGAGGTGCAGGTGTGGTGATAAAATTATGTTGACAGCAGAAGTATTAAAAACATTGTAGAGCAGAACCTTAAGACCTTCCATTGCTACAAGGACGTGAGTCTATAACAGTATTTCAACAAACGTGGAAGGGAACATCAAAAACAGTTTAATTAAAACTTTCATATTTATGGCTAAAATGTCATCAATGTTTATCACAAGCTTCAGGCTAGAAACCTTATGAAGAACAACAAGATCATATACAGACATGTGATGCTCGTAACCATAGGGTTTTATTTTATAAGCATTCACTTAACTGCTGCACAACAGGAATGTAGCACTTCACTATTGCTGTTCTCACATTTCATGGCAGTGCACGTGTGAGAACTGCATTATTACGTTCTCCAGAATTTATGCAATGTCTGCATTTAAGATGCACTGTTCTGCTGCCGTGATGTAAATTGTCGCTTTTGTGCTTATTGCACTCAGAAGCAACCTCTCTGAAAATGATCCCATGCTGATCCTTGTGCTGCATCAGGAAATGTGCTGTTATTTTTGTCTTGAGAAAACTAAGAAAATAGGTGTATTTCTGGATTATTTTTTTTCCCCCAGCCTGCCTTTTTTGGTGCAAGGTTTTCCAATATCCTTCTGAAACAAGAAAAAAAAATTATTTTTTTAAGGCTCTTTTCTTATTGACTTAATGAGGTGCATGTACATCTCAGTTCCCCTATCTCCATGGGTGTAATGAAGATATGGGGTCTTCTCATGTAATCCGTAGGGTAGGATGCTAATTTAGGTTGTCCAGAGAGGGGTTTAAACCTTTCTTCTGAATAGACTTCAGAATTCAAAAGTTTAAATTCTCAGGTTTGTGGCTATGTCGGATCAGATAAACTACATTTCTCTGTTTAACAAGCCTTCTTAAAGGTTTTCTCTTTTCTAAGGATCAGTTTCCATTTAAAATACTTACATTTCAGACATAAACTTGGGTTTAGCCAAGCGCAATTAGCTGCTCCTCAGCAGTTACTTCTCAGTGAACTACATGTCTCAGCACTGCTGGGAGCCCCTGATAAAATTCTCTTTTGATTCACAACATAAAATCACAAGTGGTTTGAAGATTAGGTGAGTCTTGGTAAGTCTGACGTGGGCTGAAGATAATGAGAGTTTTCTTGCTACAGGTCACACTGATAATTCAGTGGTGCCAGTGAGTTGTATGGTAGCCATGTATTTTTAATCAAACTCTCTGCACTCTCTAAGATTATTTTCAGAAATTATATGAATTTAGGTTTCTATGGAAGAACCGTTTTTTTGAAATTTCGATGTTGTAAACATCGTGTGTAAACTGTATGTAGTGCTTTATTTTTAATTCAGGAGCCGTTCTGTTACAGATTAATTTAGGCCACAACATAAATACGGAGAGAGTCTTTTATGCTTTTATTAAATTTCCTAAGTGAAATCCTACGATTCTTCTGTTGTTTAGAGATTTAGAGTAAAGGTATTGGATCACTTCATATATTAATTTGTGGAATCATCTCCTTGTTCTTACATAAGACTGATTGAATGCTAATTCAGCATTTTTATAAATATCGACTGCCTCACAAAAAAAAAAAAAAAAAAAGTATGGTGTATAATTTTGACTTTCATCAGGTTTGTGAGAGCTGAAATGAGTTTCAGTAGCTCCTGGATGGAACTGAGACCTGTTGTAGATTCATTTGTTATGTTGGCTTCTGTTAGGAGAGTTTTCAAATATTTAGGGAGTTTAACTGAAAATAGTATGGAAAGAACTTATTGGAGAAGCAGGCTGCATTCAACCACAATGAGTAAAAAATTTTGCACATTGAAAGTGTTAGTGCACCTCACTATGTCTGAGAATCAAAACCTCCTAAAGTCAGTGGGCTTCTTTGTACGTAAATCTTTTTGCAGGATCAGAGCTTAAATACCTTAAGATGTTCATATTCCTTCTACTAAATAATACATTAAAATCCATTTTTTTCACTGTGGGGAATGCTGCCTACGGCAACCTTTTGATGAACAGCAGAAGGTTGTTCAACGCCGCTGTTAAAGGGCTTCTAGCATAATGTCTTGTTCCTACATAAGCAAACAATTTGTCAAGCAGAAGGGAAGAATTTTGGTTCTGCGCCATCTGCCCATTTGAAATCTTGTCCCACTTGTAGCACAAAAGGCTTAATCCTGCACTTAACAGGGTAGAAGAAATTGTTGCCAAAATTTCTATCTTAATTGCCACATTATTTGTTTTTATTTCCATAGTTCTGCAGTGAGGTTTTTCAGCTTTAATCTTTCCAAAAATATATATAAATGCAGGCTGCCACAATAAGGGAGGTGCAGGAAATCTGACAAGACTGAAGCAAAGCTTCTCATTTGCATAGTATTGTTCTGAGCAATGTCTCCCTTTGTGTCTGCTAATGTAAAATTCCAGTGGGGACAGGCATATGGGGAATTAACTGTCACACCAGTGGGACATTCAGACAGAAGGGCAGAGGCTGAAAGCCTGACTTTGCTGAGGCCCATAGAAAAATTCCCACTGGTTACAATAAATGCTAATTTTTATGACCATTCATGATCTGTTGTTCAGGACCATTGTCAGTAAAGCAGTGTAAAAAAGAGCAGAAGATGGTCCTGATCCCAGAGAATTACAATTTAAGTTTAAAAGAAGAGTTGAGCAAATGAGTGAGACATTGTGAGTCAATACAGTGTGCAACCTACTCAGCATGCCATTCTTGGAGGGGATTGCCTTTTTCCCCCTTTTCTATACCAGTTCTCCTACAATAATTTTGTGGTAGATAATAATGCCCTCGAGAGAGAGGGAGAAGGTGTTTCTAAGCATTAGACCCAATGTGGAGAAAATATATTTGAAAATCTAGTGAGACAATGATGGTCAGCAGCTCAGATGTTGGTGTTTCACCAAAGGTTATTGCTGAGGACTGAATCATGAGTTTATCTCATGTTACAAGAATTTCTGGCTGTCAGAAAAAAGGATGTCAAAATGTAAGGAGCCCTTTAGTAACCTAGAGCTGTTACGAGATTTTATCTATAACATTAATGAATAGGTAAATGTTCTAAAAAATGTTCAATATGGAGCTATCAGAGATGAGCAAGTTGGTCCTATACTATTTCCTGAGCCAATAAAAGGTGTCTAATACGGGCTTTTCTACTCAATTATGAATCTGTGCCTTTCTAGTAAACATTTTTCAGTAAGACAATTTTGAGTACTGCCTTGAATACTTACTGTATTCATGTGCTTCTTTTCATAATCTCTTTTTACCAGATTTTTTTTTTTTCTGGTCTATGAATATGATGAACTGTGTGAAGGTTTTTAGGCAGGATTTTATGATAACAAGTTTTTGATTACTAAGTAATAACCAAATGGCTTCAAGGGTCAGTGTGACACTCGATTCTGTTCAGCGTGGTATTCATTAAAAAAAAAAGAAAAAAAAAAGAAAAATATAAACAGTCAACTACCATAAAATAATAACAAAACCTTGAATGCAAAATAAAATTTCATTTTCATACCCTCTGCTTCTCTGAAACACTGTGGTAAATAGCAAAAGCTTGGATTTTATGATGTGGAATTTTCATGGACCTGTAGCCCTGTAATTCCCAATTGTGCAGTCATCCATATTCACTTTAAAGGAAAAGTCCTGCCTGTGAGTATCTCGTGTGTCCTAGAGGTTTTAACAAAATTGGAGTTTGACTGAACACAGGGGAACTCATGGAGATCAGAGCTACTGATGATTCTCTTCTTTTTTAATTAACTGTAGAATGCAATTTCTGTCTCTGAAATTCGTACAGTTTCTCTCTTGTGAGAGTGTTTCAGTTTTTTATTTCCTTTTTAAAATCTTTCAACAGGAAAGCAGTTATAGCCAAATAGTCCTGTTTAATAAATCTGAGAGTAAGTGCAAGCATTGACCATCTGATGAAGGCATTCAAAGAAAGACAGGTATAAATGAAATTAGTAAGTTAGCAAGTTGCATTTCTTTTTATTAAAGGCACATGGAAAATATTTGGAGTATTGGTTTATGCTTATATCTAACAATATATAGATCTTCACTGTTGTTAAAAAGACTGTTGTAATCTCTGCTAGAACTGACACTTACCTTTGGTCAGGATTGAGCAGGATCATTTGTCAGTTAAAAATGCCGCCCTTTGCACTTAGGACTGTGTTGTGCAACAGCCCTTCAGGGGGTTCAGAGCAGCCTTGGAAAAGGCTCCAGCCTCTTACAAGGCAGAGGGATCAAGTTGTCCTAATTAGGACTTCGGTATCAAGTGTTCCAGAGGTTTGGCCCCATACCCATCCACTGCAGAAGGCTGTATGCAGACTCTCTACTATAGGAAACTGTGGTTCCATTAGCAGCCAGCTTTTCAGCATCTTCTTTTCCCTTCTTGATCTTAAATACAGTTTAAAAAGGCTCATAAAACTTGTTTCATTGAGTCACACACATCAGGTGTTCCCTGCCCTGAAATATTTTCCTGCTAAAGCTGCACCCTGATCATCTTTCTCTCGTTCCCTTATTCCTCTTCTGATTTGTTTTTATCCCTCCACCCTTCTTTCTTTTTGTTTCTTTAATGCAAGCAAAAAGCAGTGGGTGATGACTAAAGCCACACGTTTTAGCAAACGCTGACCCCCCTCCTTGGCACTCAGCCCCCACAAGAGATTGAAAGGACCTCCCTGACTGTGAAATCAGAGACTATGAAGAGACCCCTGGACTTCATTATGTAAGAGTTTGACTATAGTTTGCATCTAAGGAAACAAAATAATGGATCTTGGAGGCTGGGTACTGTGTTGATCAAATGCCGCTTCTCTTAGTTTGTGCAGTTACTGCACGGCACAGACTGCACC
This sequence comes from Nothocercus julius, assembly GCA_013398735.1. NCBI lineage: Eukaryota > Metazoa > Chordata > Aves > Tinamiformes > Tinamidae > Nothocercus > Nothocercus julius. The sequence continues at coordinate 5,924,569 of VZSV01000033.1, forward strand.
GTTCAGCTCCTTTCATGCCTTTGGGCTGGCTTCCTGCTAGGAGTCCCTGCAGAAACAAAATTCTCTGGGGGGAATTTTCAGGATACCTTGAAATAAGCACCTCTGCTTCCATAGCAGCTCAACAAGCCTCCTGCTTGGAGTGGAGTCTGCCCTGTTCTTCCAGCAAAAGAGCCTTGACCATATTCAGTACCCAGATGTTAGGTAGCCTTACAGACACTTCATGCCTGCTACATTAGCAAGGAAGTTGCATATTCATTGCAGGATGTGAAATCACCTCCGTGTGGGATGTGAAAACCCTGTGAGTACGGTGACACTGCTGTCCTCCTTCACTGTAGAGGGTGTTCAGAGCCTTTGATTGAGAATGAGCCGGAAACTTCTCTGACATATCTGCATGTTGCTCAAGGAGCCAAGTGCTGCAAAAGAACTAGCTAGTTTCTGAAGGACAAGTCCCAAAAGGCAGTTTCCTCTTATTTCTACAATCCCAGGACGGCAGAAAAACTAATTCAAAGAGCAGGCTTTTAAGCAGGCTTACGCTCTGCTCTGAGTCTAGGCAAGCTTTGACTCTGTTTTGTTTCCTTTGGGGAAGGCAAGATTTCTCCAGCACTGCCAGTGCAGCTTTCTTTGTACCTTTAGAGTCTTTTGTTCCATCTGTAGCGTTCTGTTACTTTTTCTTGTGGAAAAGTCAAAGGTGATGAGAAAACTAAGACAGGCCAGTCCCTAGCTAAAAAAAATAAGGACTATTGTCAAATCACATGCCTTCACGAGGTGGGAAAACCTAATATTGTGCAACTCAAGGTAAATTAATGAGAATTTACAATGCTGAAATAAAGATCGAGCTTTTGAGCTCAGCCGTGGCATGGATGTTTGACTGTGTGGGGGATATACCGCGAGTCACTTAGGATGTGATTACTGTGTGTTGCACATAGGCTTTCTGTAACATCTTGCTTAAAATCTGTTGTTCTAATAGCCACATTTGCAGGAGGATTCAGCATTCCGCTGTTCCCAGCTCCAGCCATTGCCCAGCCTATGTGAATCTTAGCCCTTATGTGGGGTGTAACAGGGCAGAGTGACCCTGACCTCAGCGTTAGGCAGTAAGTTTTTCCAAATTTAGGTATAGTTTTCAGAGGCAGTTCTTTTATGATCTGCTTCTCAAAAGGATGATTCCTGCCAGTCATTGAGGAATGGTGTTTCTTAAGTGCCGTTTGCTTTGTGTTGATGGCAAGTTTTCCAGTGGGAATGGTCCTTTCTTCTGAATTACGCTGATACTGTAATTTCCTCTTCTAAAAGAAAGGTGTAAACGCTCATTAGCTGATGCCCATCTTTGGAGGCTTGTGCCTCATAGTATTTCTCGTGCTTTGTGATGACTTCATTTATTACAGGAAAAAAGTAAAAAAAACAGGAGATCCCTGGGCAACACTAGTGATCAGGAGCAGTTATTGAGGAGGGGGAAGCGGAGCAGGTGAGTAGCCTAGGGCCGTGCAGAGCTGCCATCAGGGTTCAAGGTCTGCTTATTTCCAGCCCTCCAGATACTTCTGCTGCATTGTCTGCACTGAAGGGTGGCCATGGCAAGAGTCTTGTGATGACAGTAATAGTATTTATACTTTTTATGAGAAGCACACTCTTCATTACCCAGCTCTAAGATCACTGGATATTAAAATACTGCTGAAACTGTTGATGTAGACTGCAGATGTCTTTATAGACATGGCCTGAATAAACATTAATTCTCGATGTTTGCTGCCATATGGGCATACCTGTGGCAGACGTGTTTTGAGGAGAGATGTTTGTATTAGGTCTATACAATATAGAGTGTAGAGCCCAGAAGTACTGGGCTGGAGTGGGAAGGGGATAGGGATAAATTTCTGCTGTAGCTGTTGTAGCCTAGATGTTAAAGTTGCAGGAAACAGGGAGAAAGAGAGCTCTGCATGCAGGGAAAAACAAAATCAAACAAATGTGGGGAAAATGCATTCACTGGCAAAACATAAGTGATTATGTCCCGGAAGCCAAAATGTCACTTTGTAAAATTTAAGTTATTGTTTGATCTGAGATTTCAGGATTAGGTTTCTCTTTTTATTTTTCTGTTTGTCACTTGATAATTTTGGTTTCTTAAATTTTTTGAGGAAAACGTGTTGTATATAAATATAAATCGTGACTCCATAAACACGAAGATAAATTGGCCATTTCATCAGAAATAAAACAGGAGACTTCTGGAAGCATTTTTAAGTAAATTTTGTAAGAAAATTATAATTTGGGCAGCTACTGATCAAGATAGCAAAGCAGGAAAAGAACAAGATATTATACATCTTCTCTTTTGTAGTGGACAAAATGAATAGAAAATAAATAAAATTTCCTTTAGAGGATCTTTTTGCCTCTATTGACTCTACAATGCATCTGTTTTTTAAATAATTAACACAGAATACCAAAGCCTCCCTCTCCAAAACCAAAACACTCCTGTCTAAACGAAACATTTATGAAGTTTGGTATGAAGCCTTCAGCTTTTCAAACATAATCAACAAACAAGAAATATTTAACTCAGGGGCCGGAAGAGGATAAGCTGCTGATTTCTTTAGGTAGGATCCAAGAAATTTTAGCATAGGATTAGAAAAAGTAGAAATATTAAATAAATAGTATACTATTTTCCTTAAACTTGCCTTTTACTTCTTGGGGTTCGTAAGCTTAAGCTTTTCCTTGCCACTGTGTGGGTTAGAAACGTCCTTAAAAAAATGAAAGCTGCAATTCTTCTCAGGCAAGAGATTGACTCCTAAACCTGGCAGTTTAAAGGAAAAATGAGTCGACAGCCCTGCTCTGGCTTGGCCAGAGGAAGTCAGGCTTTCACTGAGCTTTAGTCAAGATAGCTCTCGAACTGCTCCAGCTTTATATGCTAAGGGACAAAGCTGGGACTGCTCACTTTGCTTTTTAAGTTTTTAAAATAATTCTAAGAGCTAAGCTGCCTTCCTTTGGGGTGCTATACCTGTAGGTATCAGAAAGGCTAGTGTAAGGCATGGATGCACTAAATCCTGTCTGGGAGACCTGTCCCTGCCTGCCAGTATTGCAGCCTGTATTAACATAAATGCCTGTTATGGGAATCGCGAGACCTTGGCCCGTTCCCATTTCTGTTGCTGGCTGCGGGGTGACCTAGGGCAAATCCCAGTCTCCAGCCTTCCATGAGATTCCCCTGCGAAGCCCATCTTGGGGGTACCTCTCCGTCACCGATACGGGTCAAGGTCATGTTCTTCCTTGAGAGGATTCTGAAAGTTGCTTTTCTATTTGCTTTGCTCCTGCTATAACCATATCACAGTGTTCATACACCCTCTGCAGATTAAACAAACCAAAATACCCATGTAATGTTTCTTAGTAAGTGCCATTGCAGTGGCTCTCTAACAACCACAGGACATAAATGTGCTGCAGATAACAAGAACCTAGCTAATCACAGGCCAAAGCCTTTTTGAAAGGCAGTGTGCATGAGAGGTGTGAGGCAAAAGAGAGCAAGAATTTTGTGCTGTCAAAGACACAAGTATTACTTAATTGCCTACCTTTCTTTCATACTCACCGTTTCTATTTAAAAATAGTTGAAAACTGTTTCCATAGGACTGGTCTTCCCACCATTTCCATGCTTCTTTCTCTGACAGTAGACCAGAGATAGTATGCATATCTGGATGTGGAAAGCTCCATTAATTAATAAACACAGCAACTCTAACAGACAAGCAAGGAGGACAGAGATTACAGATGTGATTTTAGTTTAGACTTCAGCAGGAGCTTCTGAGTTAAATTTTTAGGCAGCCTGACAGTTGGACTGAGTTTCGTCTTACTAGAGTGCCCTTCCATATAAATGCTTGTTCCTTGGTCTTTGGTTTTTTTAAAGGTCCAGTTAGACGTGTGAGGAAAGACTTAGAAAATAGTATGCTTCTCTGCCCTCTTTCAACAACTCTGATTTGCAGTGATAACTGTTCCTTCCTGCCTAAGTTTCTGCCTCTGGAAGACTAGAAAGCTTTGCATTATTTAATGCCATTGAGAGTGAATCCTGGCTTGTTCCAAGAATCAGCTAGGGACGAGGGAAATGTCTTCAACATTTAATGGAGAAGTAAACAAAGGTAGAAGAGAAAGAACGGTATTTCAGAGAAAGACCTTGACTAGAGCTGGAATGAGTTGGAACGGAGCTTTAGCTTCTGTTCGTAATGACTTGAGTGTAACTTGAGCTATTGCCTAATTTGCACGGCTAAGTTGCATGTCCCTAAAACTAAGTTAATATTCAGAAGTGCTGAAGATGAATCTGTTCGTCTAGAAGAGATGGATACATAGAAACTGTTAGATTAATACATATATAAGCAGAAAAATGATTATAAGATTTAGCTAGACATTGGATTCTTGCATTTTCTCCCCTTGACAAGATCAGCTTAGTCAGGCATAACCATGTCACCAGCAATCACAAAGAGCATTAAAAAGAATTGTTACTTACATTTTTATTTATATTTCACCAGCAAGTCTTTGTTATTAACGTTATGACTATGGCTGTAGATATAAACTAAAATTCATTATTCTAGTATGAAACTTATGGATGAAAACCAAGCATGCATATGTACATTCAGAAATTTTGATATGAATTTGTCACTCCCCAGTTATATATTAGTTGCTGTCCTGTCCGTGTTCCTGGCTCTTAATTCAGCCACCCAGAGAACTGCAAGCATGCATAGCACATGTTTACTAGCAACCATAAACCTCAGATCAGAATTTTCTTTTTGGACCGCATTCTGGAAGTGTGCTATAACTTGCTAAGACTTCATGAATTTGACTGCTTTTTAAGCCTACTCTTTTGGCAACTGAAGAAATACTATGGCGCTTCCTTAGGCCAGTGATAACTTCTACTGTATAGTCTTATTCCAAAATTTGCACCTCATCTGGAAGCATCCCCTTTTCATGTTTGACAACCGTGCATGACCAAGAACCCCCAAGCCGCTGTGTTTAGTTCCGCCGTACGTACCGGAGATCTGTGGAGCTGCTTTCTGCTACAGACACAGTTTGCAACACGCGACGCTTCCGTGCTACCCTTCTACCCCTGCACAGGAGGCAGAATCCATTCCGACATTCCTCAAGCACTGCTCAGATTAAAGGAACACAAAATAGCTGTTACCTGGACCACAGCGCTTGCTTAGTTTATGATGGCTCATTTAAATCATTAAATGGTTTGGATTGTAAAACACAGAAAAGCAGTTGTTGAAAATAGTATACTAAATAGAGCTATAGCTTTAAAATGAAACAATCTCCCGCCTCAAACGCCCAAAAAAGGAAGTTAAAAACTTTGCTTATTGGAATTAAATCTAAAGATCTCCTAGATCTTGCAGTAATCTGGTATTATTCAAACTTTTTGAATCTGACACGCTCACCAAGAAAAACCTTTTCTCTCTGCATAGCCTCCTGACATAGAACTAATTTAGAGAAGATTTGGGAGCATGATGCAATATCAGCTGCGTTTGCATAACTCATCGCTGTTTTCATTTGAAATCTCTCGTTAAGAGTCATATTACTATTTGGAAACCTACTCTGTTCTATTCAGTGACTGGGCTAATTTGGGAGATTTCTAAGCATATTAAAAATCCTGAATGTAAAAAAGAAGCTTAAGATCATACTAGATAAAAAATGATAACATTATTTCTATCAAAATGAAGACTTCAGTCTAAGATATTAATTGAAAATTACAGGTTTAAAAGTAAACAGAAGTGATCTTTTGTATACAAACAATTAAGAACTTAAAGGGTCCACATTATTTTCTTGTGATGTAATTTGTTTCAAGGATTCAGTTCTTCTGAATCATTTCTTGTTAGAGTTAAAATCTCAGCACTTCATTTAAATGTCTTTAAACACCACTTACAAAAGTGTTGTTATCACTACTTTGTTTAAAAATGTATAGATTTTACAATGTTAGAGAATACCTGAAGAGCTTCACTGGCAGAAAGGGAAAACTAATTTTTTGCATAGCGACTTGTTTCTTTTAAAAATCTCGTATAACTCATATTCCCAGGCTGTCTGCATCTACTTTTCTGTTTGAATTTTCTCCCATACACTATTATATTGAATTCTATTCTAGTTCAAGCATAGGCAATCCACTTGTTTTCCATTAAAGCTATTGTAGAAGAAAAAAATGTGATATAAATTAAATCATCCTTTTATACATTTTCTCTTTGACTCTATTAAAGAAGTCATTTTAAAATAAGTAAAAGCCTGAAACACAACAAATATGTTTTTCAGAATGCTATGCTTAAAATGCATTTACTTAGTGATTACAATAGTTGAAATTGCTTAGTTATATGTAAAATATTTTTAAAAGCTCCCATGGAATTCCATGCAAGTTAATATTCAGAGGTGAGAACATTATATACTGATTTCATAACATGCAACTAAGCAAAAGTGAAAACACAGGCATTGCACTTGTTCTCTTTATACATTAAAAATTTGTTTAATGACCATCTATCACAGAAAAATAGACCTAGAGTATGTGCAGTGCAATTAAGCATTTCTCTTAGGTAGCTTTAACTGACTGCTAAAGCTGAGTCAGTTGAGTTCCTACGAACTGAAATTCAACAGTGTCTAGGGCAAATGTTAAGTCGAAATAGACAGTATTTTAAATCTGTTTTGCCATTCAGATGCATATAATCCACTGAGTTCTGACAAACCCAGGCCTTGCAGACCTTACAGATTCAGGCCAGGGTTCGACCAGTCAGGTTAAATTTCCTGACCCACTTCTGCTACTCTGATCGTGCCCGGTGCGCAGGAAAAAAAAAAACGGGGGTGGGATACACTGACCTCAAAAAGCACCATCGGGGAAGTTCTATTTCTGTAATGAAAAATTCTATTCAACCTGTTAAAAAAGAAAACCTTTAAGAAAGAAAACATGACTCATGTCTTCAAGTTAGCTATTTTTAATAGAAGATGAAAGGTGGTTTTGAGAACGAAAGCCAGTTTAGTTAGGCAACTACTGAATTTTGTTTGCCTTTAGACAGATTTGATAGTTTTCTTCTTTCCCTAAATACTTGTATGATTTATTCCTGTGAAGTCAGGCAAAAGCAGGGACCCAACGTGTAGCATGTGAGGCAGGCAGTGCGCGAGAGCGCAGCCGTGCCGAGCGAGCGCCGCGAGAGCCGCGGCCGCCCTGCGAGCGGCTCCGCTCGCGGTACCTGCGCAGGTCCTCCCAGCCTCCCACTGCTCCTGCAGGGAAGTTACGCAGCGGCCGGGGCAACCTCCTCCGCTTAGATTCTGCAGGATAGTTGCGGCAGCCCAAAGAGAAACAAAATCTACCTTATATTTTCCTGGGGGAAAAAAAAAAAAAGTTAATCTCATATGAAACTTCCATATTTCTTCACCTGACTGTTTTTAAATACATGTAATGTGCATATGGGATACCTTTGTTTTGAACATCTGTTGTGAGATTAAAATAAGATCTTAATTTCTGGTATGCTATTGATGTTCAAAAAATGTAGGATAGAAAGCATTATTAGCTATCTGCTGGTTGACAAGAGGGCAGGATTAGGTTTCTTTAAGGGAATTACACTTTTGATGACCCCGCTACATATAAAACATGTTAGCTAATGGGGGTGCAGAGGGGGCAGATTTAAGTGTTTGATCAGGAAATCCTGCATGAGCATATTGGATGGAAATTTGATTAGTAACCTTAGTGACAAGGGGATCAGATCCACTCTCTCCATACAATCAGATCTGGCAGTACATGCTTTTTTGTCTCTTTGAAGGAAGGGAACATTTGTACGGAATCAAGACAGCGTATTGGATAATTTAAAAAGCTGTTACATATTGAAACCTGGAAAATCACCTTTTTTATTTTATTTTGGAAATATGCTCGCAGTTATCCTGGTGTGTTTTTTCTTTAAGAAAAAAGAAGAAAAGAAAAGAAAGAAAGAAAAAAATTGAAAAAAACCTTAAGACTTTAACACTTACAAGAATTAGTTTTCTAAAAAAGAGTAAGTGTTTTTGTCTAGAGAAAGATGGAGAAGAAATAGGATAAGGAAAATAGTAATTTTATCTATATTTATATTTGTGCAACTGTGTCATTATGCCTTTAATACTGATGGTAAGCATTAGATCTGTTGAGAAAGTTGATTCAGTTTTGAAAGCCTATTTGTTTTTTTAAATCATTAAAGAATGCTATCATGCTTCTAAGTCACGTGTTAAAAATAAATATTTCTCTGTTTAGATAGCTAAGCTCTTTTATTTGTATTTGATTTTTAAGGGAAGCTGAAATTGGCTGTAGGAATCAAAAGGCCTCCCGTTTCTTTGGTGGGAAGTGTAAATTGAGGACGATAATGCGGCAACGCAGATTGGTGCTAGCCAAGCATCTGGAGCCAACTGTTTGTTTTATAAAGAATAGGGGAAAACAAACTACCTCCTACTTGTAGCTACCTTGTGCACAAGAGAGACCAACGCTGCGTGTAGCTGCATGGTGACTTCGAACTGTAGCAAAAGCAGCCCAGTCACCTTCTGCTTACACTGGTGGCTCTATACGTTCAGAATAAATTGACCCCTATAGGCTCCTGCTCGTGAGCATCCTCAGCTTGCAGCGAAAAGGCAGCAGGTCCAGGGTGGGGAGCTACCTGCTCTAATGCCCCTGGAGCCCTGGCATGCGGGGCAGAAATCTGCTGGGGTGCTGCCCTACGGAGCAAAGAACCAGGCTCTGCTGCTGGCTCTGCTGCTGACCTCAAAGAAGGCATTTCCTACCTCTTTGCTCCCTCTTCCGCTCACCTACTGTTTTGATTGCCGGTTACGGAGGGCTTGGAGCCTCCACCACGTGTCAGTGCAGCATCAGCGGCTCTCAGGCTGCGGTTGAGCATCAGGATGCTACTGTAATATAAATAATTAGTTATCACAGGAAATCCTGGCACCCGGTAAGGCAGGCTGCTCCTCGGGTTAAACTGGGTGTACACTTCAGCTCTCAGTCACTTGGAGTTTTCACATTTTTAAGAAGAATACGATGGAAAATCAGGACATGAAATCAGCCTTTAAGTCTGAAAAGGAAAAGCACGTCAAGTTTTCCAGTGTGTTGTGGAAAAAAATACTCAGAGTAACCTTTTTTATATAAAAGTCCACTGCTAGAAGTAATTAAGTAATAACATCTGATGACACAGGGACTGTCATCTGTTTAAACTCAAAAAACTGGAAAGCTCAAGGAGTGCAGATATCAGATAACAGGAGTGCCTGCGCCGCGGACTCCTTAGTGACCGCACTCTCGGGGTGGTTGAGAATTAACCATTCAAAATGCCAATTTTTAAAGGCCCTGCATTGAGGCAAAAGCGGACGAACGGCGTGAGGGTGATTCTGCACAGCCCAGCTCTTTCACTGGCGCTGCTCCTCTGAAGTCCATGGGCTGCCTTTTTCTTTATACATATATCGGCTACAAGAGAACCAGGCCCTGCGTATGTTATCTGAACCCAGATGTATACGTAAGCTTGGGTGGGGGGGGACATACTACAGTTTGCAAGTTATTTCCTAAAAGTGGTTTAATGAGTATTAGCCTTTCCAGTGAGTCTGATAACATTATTTTGCTTTTTGTTTATACAATAGTCTCATGAGAACTGCCAATACTTTCATTGCAATTAATTTATCTGATACTTCAAAAATAACACACGCTGCAGCTGAAGACCTCCTACCCTTAGGATACAGTAAATGTTTTTTTTTTCTTCTAATTTTACTACTTGAAGTCAAAATATTTAACTGTTTTCTCCTTATTAGCCAGTACTATTTTTTCTCTTTTTTAATATTATGTTCCTAATTGTAAAGAGTTATAAAGGAATGACAAAATATAATGGAAAAAAAAGAGATTCTGATCAGATTATAAAGCCTAACAACTAACCAGCAAAGTGGAACTTTTTTTTTTAACACCATCCAATGATGTCACCAGTTTGAGGTTTCTCTGGGACTTTATTAAAATGTTTGTGACAGAGCCAATGTAAACCATCCTAAATCTAACACAGAGCTGAAAGGACTGATTTTAGGGAATGCAAAGATATGGATCATTGGGTCTGTCGAAGCGGCATCTTGAGCCAATTATTGGTGTCATCTTGAGCCAATTTAATCAATCCAAGGGGGACTCAAAGGGGGTGGAGGTGCAGGGTTGCAAGTGTTGGTCAAACATTCTGGCTAAAATGCATTTGTTGTAACAGTAACCAATCTCTAGCCCGTTGACTTAGTTCCTATACGTCTTGTTTTTCGTATACTGTAAACAACTGGTCACACGTTGGAACTTCTTTGAGGTTTTTAATTGTTGGTTAATCTCTAGATAATGCGACTGTATTTATATATGTGCAAGCTTAAATTTACTTAAGGCACTTCTAAGTGGAAGTAATTTAGCGTAAAAGAACCTGAAATACCGTCCACTGTTACTTTCAAAATAGTGAAAGAGTAAGAATATATTTCTAAAGAGTAACATCTACTGACATTATCTGAGCTGAATCTTGTATACAAGTAAGCCCACGAGTTGTAATTTGTATAGGATGAACTGCTCAAACAGTGTAGAGGCTACTCAGCTCAATAAAGCCAGCCTATAGTACATGAATGATTATTAGCAAAGTAGAATTGAAGTGAGGACTGTAGCTCTATAAATTTAATAACATAATTTTATTTTATCCTGACAGATAAATAGCAGCAGTTTGCAGTTAGAAAATATATGTGAAATATCATTTAATTTGAATTCTACTCAAAGCCTCTTTTAAAGAGTTTTGTTTTCCTTTATTTTTGTTGGGATAATATAACATTGTGGTATGATTAAGAGAACTTGATGCAAGTTAAAACCCTGCAAACTCTCCCCCCTGCGATAACTTCTACAAACCAGGGAATCCTCTTCGTCATTGGTACCTTTCAAATGGATGAACATTTGCAGGCCATTTGCTATACGTATTCTCTGGCATAATTTATATACAGTTGTCATACATTGTAATACATTGGTGCTTGGATATATGGCATATATTGGTGTTTGAAATATTATGGCACCAATATTTCTTAATGGTCTGTACTTTGCATTATTTTAAAGTCAGAGACATATTTAACCTTTAAATATTAGGAATTGAGGGAGTAAAATGTAAATAAATATAGGTGACAGTAAGAATAGTCAGTAGACACAGCATATAAATCCATGCATATTCAGATTAAAAATACATTTCTTCTACGTGATACATTTAGCATGTGTATTTTAAGTATGTCTCATAAGGATTATCAATGAATATTCAAACTAAACTAGTCAGAAGAGGATATTTGTTTTGGATAAAATGTCTTGGAAAAGCAATCTGCATGATTTGGAACTGTTAACACTGCAGCAAGTTATGTCACACTGCAGCACAGAAACTGAATGCAATGATATGGAATGCGAGATGACCGATAAAATAAAAGCTGAAATTTAAAGAAGTACACACTTAGCCTTATCATCCTATGTTTGCTGTTAAACAAATGGCATTTGTTTTAACATATCCCAGCAGATGAGGAACAGAATACATAGGCAAGTGTCCAAATACAACTTTTACATTTTGCATTTACACAGTGGGTCTGTTTTCTTCCTTGCAGTCCTCATTCTTTCTTACTGCTAAATTAACTTTGCAAGAATAACGATGAATGTAATATCAGGAACGTCTGCAGTGTGCTTACTTAGCTCTACAACTACACCATTTCTCTGCTGGCCCAGTAGTGGCAGTGCATATTTCCCTTTAGAATAATCTATGGAAATCTTCACATGGGTAGACAGAGAAAAGGCCAGTTACTCCTCCGTGAGCCAAGAGTATTTCAGGATGGGCACTTTAGTCTCTGCAGCAGCGTTGGCTCCACATTTGCATATCCCGTGACTGTGCAGCAGCCCTGCTAATGTGGGAAGAAAAGCAAGGTAAATCAGAAATGAAATACTGAAATTATCTGAGCTTGGGTCTTTCAAATAAACATCTTATGCAAAAGTGATGGGTGTTTTTGACAGTGGCTAAGTCCTGTATTTCAGCAACAGAAAGAAACTGATCTTAAAGTTAAGAAGCAAGGCATGTCAGTTTACAAGCACCACATAAAATTCCTGCTCTTCAACACATTCACAGCTTAGAAAGTATTATTAGTGTTTAAGCTGTCAGTAGAAAAACATTTCTGTTATATTTATAAACAATATTATACTTTTTATCACTGTTATTCAGTCTACATTTTCGCTTAGACTTCGTAACGTATTTATGATGGTTCAACTTCAGCTATAATATGCTGCCTCTAAGTCTGTAATTTATTATTTGCACTGAAAGATCAGGTCCAGAGTTTAAACGTCCCTAGCTGAAAGTTTATACCAGTCAGGATAGAAAATTATTCTCTATGCCTAGGTTGAAGTACATTACTTCTTTATTGAATTAATTATGATAAGGATCATAACTTTAAACTAGGGGTGAGGTGCTGGCTTTCTACTAGGATTGCTTGAAGCAATTTTCATCTGAACATTTTTGTAGAGTTATTGAGTCTGGCAGGTCTGAACTTTATGAGAGAGTAACTTTCTCCACAACTTAAAAGAGGTTGGACATTGATCCAGGCAAAGGTTTACCATATCCCATGTCTGTAGCCAGAAAAATTTGCACTGCATACTGAACAAATAACTACAGAACCAAATTAAACACATCTTATGAGCTTTTCAAATAAAAGCATTGCTGGCCCTTTCCCTGAGGGATCGATCAGGGAACTGACTTAATATGACAGCTTTACTTCTTCTTTGTTTGTTTGAAGTAGAAGCCTAAAAAGATTTTTGGTCAAGAAGGGATTAGCCTACTAAATATGCATATATGAGGCTATTTAAACTTAACCGCAAATTTTTTAGCTCTCAGATTGGAGAAATATGGGCTTCAAATGCAGGTAAAGACGTTAATCCAACAATGACTGTTCCCTGTGATTGGAATAAAAGCGGTATGCACAATGGGAGGAAATTACAGATATTTGAAAATGAAAAAAGCAATTATGAAAGGGGAAAAGCATTCAGGTGGAGAAAGTAGATTCCAGTAGCTGTCACCTTGAGTCAAACCCTGCGCTCTGGCAAGACCATACTCAAAAGGTCCTCTGGGGAAACTGTGGTAGAAGTGACTTATCCAGCATCACAGAAGAATTCCATAGCTCAAGGTGCATTAGGAATAATTTATTTCGGATGAAAGGCGACTGTTTATTTTTCATCTAGTTTTGTTATACTACCTGTATTGCACCTATCTGTTTCAGGCTGAGGGAAGCAACAACAAGCCCTCATCTAGCAGCTTTGGTCATAAAACTGCTCCAAAAAAAAGTAAAAAAAAAAAAAAAAAGGTTGGTATAACATTTTTAAATTTCATAACTCATTCTGATAAAAAAAAAAAAGTTAAATCCAGTTTTGGAGAAATTACTGTGCAATTTTAAAACTGAATCTTGTAAATCTTCAGATTTTTCAGTGGTTTGTTTCCAATTCTGTGTTCTTTAAGCCAGTGTGTCCAATAACAGAAGTAATATTCAGGATATTCTTCCCCTTTTTTTTTTACTGCTTATCCTAATACTGCTGTGGAAAGTTCAGAGTAGCAAATGGAAAAATAATAATCTGTAACATAGAACCTCTACATTTTCAAAACTTTCTGGCTATGGAAATGTTCGTTTTTGCAGCCATAATAACATTACTTTAAAAGAGATTTTAGTTTCAGTTCTATAATTTGCTGGTTCAAAAAATGAAAACATCTAATTCTTTTTATTATAAGCAAACAATGAACAATCCACACCCACTTCAACATAATATATTGTATTGGGAGTAATTTGAAGGCTGGGACACTGTAGTAGCAAAGACAATTAGCTTTTTAATTTACAAATACAATTAAAAGCTTTGTCTTGTATCAAGAAGAGACAGAAAGAGGATAAGATGATTTCCTATAGAGAGGTAGAAGACCTCTGTTGAAGCCCTGCTACTGGTGGGTGTGTGGGACCATCTATAAAATGTTCTTTCCTTACTGAAATGTTGAAGTTAGTGGGGAAACTCCTCTTGTCTTCTACGGTTTTACTGAGTGATGCATTATAAGTGGACGTCAATTTTATTTGATGTATGAATCTTTTACCTTGGGGGAGTCAGATGCTACTTACATGCATCTAAATATTTTAAGGTTCTGCCCCACGTCCCAGTGTTCTCTTGCTGTTATTCAAACGCGACTGCAAAGCCTGCGTGCCGTAGGGCAGAGTGCCCTGCAGCCTACACAGGCGTGAAACAGCTCATCTCTTGTCCACTAACAAAGGAACCCAAAATACCAAGCATTTGCTGAACACACCAGAGAAAAACAGAAAGCGGAAACAAAGTTATTCATACCTATTTGGGAGTCTTTCTGGACAGTTCTTAACAAACTTAAATCTAACTGAATACATTGGAAGCATCAGCTCAGTGCTCAGCTGCAATCAGAACGACAACTGCAGTACTGAGTGAGGAACAGATGACAAAGCAGAGACCAGTTTGCCGTTGTGGCATGGTAACTTGTTGTATAGTGTATGCAGGTTTGGTCACCCCAGATTGACAATACTTAATAGGTAGACTTAATACCTAATATGTAAATATTAAAAATACTTAAAATGTAGATACAGAAAAGGTGTGGAATAAAGCAACAATGATCATCAAAGATATGAAACATCCTCCATCAAAGGAGCTAAACAGAATAGTTTGGGATTACGAGACATGCAATATGAGATGCATATAAAATATGAGGTAATATATAATAAATATTATGAAGGAGACTTAGAAATGTTTATCCTCTTTTTTCCCCAAAGAAAACCTATAGGCTATCCTGTGAAATGGTCAAGCAGTAGATTTAAAACAAAAAGAACCTTTTTTTTTATGAAGTAAATAATTAGACTATATGCAGTTCGACATCCAATCTTTGTAGTGCTCTATTTAGGCAGTTATTTATTTTGGCAACATTTTCCAGCAACCCTAGACAAATGGAAGGACTGATCTAATTTCTATTGACTTCCTGGCCCACTTGATTAAAGTGTCTTCTGTATTTTAGAACTTTTGCTTTATAGTATAGTGTCAAGGGTATCACTTCTGCTGCTGAATATGACCAAAATGACTTTAAGAGGATATGGTGTATCCCAAATAGAATACTTAATGTGCACAAAAATGTGCTCGGGCCTTACTTTCTTATCTTTACTTATGCTGCATAAAAATACGTTTATTGCCTTCATATTTGAATGTATTTCTGTTTGCAGTGTTTCCATTCCAATGAAGTGTGGCTGTGAGCTCCAATGTCCAGCTAAACTGAAAGCCTGTTTTCCGTGCCTGTGGACTGGGGCCTCTGTTGTTGTCCACTGTGATGTTGCCCTTTACTCTAAAATAGCAGTTTTGCTGCTCTCCTTTCTACCTATGGAGTGAACCCTCCACTGCTGCTGACAACCTTTTCTGAAGTGATGTAATCTAATTTCTTCCATCTTTTTTTGCCCTACTGCCAGACACTGCCTTAATTTGAATTGGTTGTTACAATGTTGTTGACACATTTGGGTTAGTTTTGGTGAACTCTGCATGTATTCTGCCTTTTTTTCTTACAGTATTTGAATTCTGTTTAGGAGATACTGTATCAGAACTGGCTGTGTCCACAAACTATTCTTGGAGAGGGTGAATTTCTTTATTTGGCAAATGTTCATTTCTGGGACTTGTTATATTTCTTTCCAAGTGTTTTGCCCTGGATTCCAATAATTATCAGATCTTTTGTTTAGGATTCATCTCTTCTCCATAATTGGCTTTCTAGCTTACGATTAGCAAAGTCTTTCATCACCACCTTTTCCTACTTAGCTTAAAATAATGTTTTTCTTTGGTTTTCTTTATATACTTGAGCTCAGGTCTCCTCCTGCTCCTTTAATGCAATTAGTTAATAGCTGGCTTGCTCCTCCTGATTAACACAAGCACCTTCAAGCGCTTCCTATCAGGAACACAGATGAGTTCTGCCTGTTCTCGCCGCGGCTGCAGCCCAGGGGTTGCCGTTTCGGAGCCCATCGGTGGGAACACTCGCAGGCCGACGGCTCTGCCTCCGCTCCGCGCTAGTCAGGAGCTCTGTCATGGCTTGGAGCTGCTGAGACTGAAGCGAATGTTCAGGTGTGTTCCTCTGGGCCTTCCCAAACCTCTTCTTTTATTCTGTGTCTAGTTCCAGCTGGATTCGTATAACAAAAGTCAGTCTGGCATCATCCCTGTCTTAAGTGTCCACTTGGGAAGCTTGGCTATAAAAACACAGTCCACAAAGAAACACGGGAATCCGGCTTCCTCCCAGTCCTGCACTTTCATCTGTGTCTGTCTCGAAATGTCACAGTCATTTGAGTCAGTTTAGACTTCCATTGTTTTTACTGACTTTGGGTGAGTTTTGGTTTATGCGAACAAATCTAAAAATCAAAACAAGAACAGTTGTGCTTCATGATCACTTGTCAAGATTTTGCTTTCTGTAAACTGTTTAGATGGGTAAGGAGACTTTTTTGTCTCCTTTTTTGAACTGAATTGCTAAGAAAGCAATTGCTAAGAAATTGCTAAGAATTGCTAAGAAAGCAATTCAGTTGATAAAAACAGTGTGTTCAATAATAATAGCAATCATGGTGAGTCCTGCCAGGTGTAGCTGCAATAGCAAATACTTCCCATCAAAGAGCTGAATCATCAGTTTCCCTGTTCAGATGGGGAAAGCCCAGCTCTCCGTGTGCCACCGAACTGTTCTGAACATCTGGCCTCCATGTTTTGATAACGACAATGGAGTTGAATTCTCACCAATGTCCAGGCTGAGCTGCCAATTCGGAGTATTACTGAAAATCAAGCTTCTTTAATTCCATTTTCTAAACACATGCAAAGTTTTTCCCCACGGCTAATCTTCCTCAAGTCGTTCTGCTGAGGATTCCCCTGCCTTTATGCCAGAGCAACTTATCTGGTGCATATTCATATGCTGAAGGGAGAGAAGATTAAACCGGTGTACTGCCTCTAACACTCTCCTAGTGCTTCTGCTTCCGCAGGCCTTTGGAAAAGGAGGAAATTTTGATCTCTCGTGACTACTGCCTTAAGACAAAAAAATGCAAGATGATAACCAGAGCAGTGAGGAGGAGGAAGTTCATTCATTCCTGTTGATTTTTTTCACCATACAATAAGGGATTGATTCATCTTTAAGAGAATTTTAGATTCTATTGTTTTATCACATACTTTCCAATTTACCACAACATGGATAAGATTTCTTCTAAGGTGGTTTCAATGCCTTTCTCGCAGGCTAAGATGAGATGCTCAAACCTGGTGTGCGAGACACCTGGAAACTCTGGGAATTTAGAAGTGTTCTTGTTGTATCCTATTCTTCTCACATCAAATAAATGAAAAGATTTTTGGAAAGCCTCCTAGCACTTTACACGGAGAGTCTTGGCAGAAGTACTGCATATGCACTGGCTCTGACAATCAGTCTGTTTTTATGCAAGGCAGTTAGCCTTTATCTTTATCTTGAACAAATATCCTTTCTCAATGGCCCATAGTTAACTTTGCTAATAATATTTTTCTCCTAGCACCGCAGTGTATTTTGTACAGAGTACAGAAAGTCAGGTTCTTAAGAAATTTGTTACCATTTGGACTCAAATACCACCTTGCTAATGTTCATAAGCCTGTTGTTTGTATCTGGAAGTTATCATTGCATTTGCTTTTCATATTGCTTTGCCTATTGCTCTTTATTAGAGATTAATGCAGTGTTTAAAAGAGATGGCAACTTAGTTTAATGACATTCTTAAGTCTTGGGCCAGATTAATTATAGCACAGCAACATTTTTGCCATAGTAACAGCTGAAGTTGGTTGTGTCAACAGGACAGAATTTGACTCACTTAGGCTGTAGCACCCATTTTTAGGACTGCAGTTACAGAGAACATGTGGGTAGTGCGTGTGCATTACTGTCATTTCAGCAGTGGATGAAAACCAGTTGCCTTATTAAGCATCCTTTTAGAGATGGGCCATTTGAAATCAGCACTCTTGATTTCTTGCATTGAAGTAGGCATAGCCTTAGACTTCCTGAGAAACCGTTCGGAGGTGTGACGTGGACGAGAGCGCTTGTCACTCCCTGGTGGCTTTGCTGTTCTCGCGTGTATTTGTGTTTCATGTTATCATGTTCCCAGGCTTCTTGTTCACCCAGTGCAGGCCAATGCAGGTGAGCAGGGGAGCTCTGCCCAGGCCCTGCCCAAAGGCCTGGACCTCTATTTTTGCACCATTTGTTCGGAAATAATACTTGGTCAGACTAAGGAACCTGAGGTTCAGCAAACACCAACCGTGACCACTTGATTTCTAGTCAGTGCAGAGCAGAGTGAGGGTGACCTTGCAGCTGCTGGGGAAAGGCGGCGGTGGGCGAGGGCACCTTTCACACCACCTCTCAGCGTCACTCAGTCTACACTCCCAAGAGACTAACGAGTCTTTATCTAGCCAAATCACCAGTGACCAATCCTTAGCCTGTAAACAAAGGCATTTTTAGAATGATGATGGGAGGAACTGAAACACCTCTAAAAATGTGCTTAGGTGTGCATCTCCACCTAGGAACCTGAAAACTGAAAGCATCTTCAAGTATGAGAGCACTTTTACACCTGGTACCCCGAATGATTTTCTAAAGCTCCGCAGAAGGTTTGAACTGCGGCATCAGGCTTGAAGTGGAAGAGAGCCTCCCCTTTTTCATTCTTTGCACCAGTTTTGATATTAATAATTTTGTACATTTAAACTTACCACAAACTAGTCAAACCAAATGCCAGTAAATGTTTCCTTTGAATATTTTTGTTTCTTGGGTTTCTCTAATGGGTACAAGTAGAGCTGAATGCAAGTGACCCTGAAATCCAATTTAAACCAGCTTTCAAAATCAGTAAGAGGTCTGATTCAAAATGGCACAGCGTGATGAGAAAATACTTGTGATTTACCCACGATGTAAATCCCTGACGCCTTATCACCATTAACAGAAGATCCTGTTCGAGGACATTGCAAAATGAACCCCCTTGTTTACATTTCTTATAAAAACAACTGATAGAATGAATTTGAAATTTATCTTGCATTATAAGGACAAGCCTCAACAATGTCAGCATGTTCTCACATATAAACTCTTGCAAGAAATAGACAGAAAATAATAATATGAAAACTTTTACAAAATAAAGTATTTTGGTTTGCATATTCCAACTCTCTTTGATCCCGGGTGTGAGACTTTAGCGCATACTTATTCATACACAGCTTATTTGATGTCAGTAAGATTTCTGCACAGGGGGAAAGACTGTAGTTTATCAAACCTTCTTAAGATAGTGTTTAACTTAGCACTGAGTTGACTACGCAGTGTTAAATACACACTTAAATGCTCTGCTGGGGTCCAAGTCCTGAGCAGAAACCTGCTGTATTGTAGGACTCAGCAGGCAATGAACTTCTGCACCATATTAATTTGATTTGATTTGTATTTATACTATAGTCTATAGCTGTATATATCAAATTGAATTTGATTTGTGTTTATACTATAGTCTATACTGTTCCAGTTCTTGCACATCAGTTTGTAGGTAGGTTTTTCTACTGCGGCATTTCTGATAGCAAAGCACAGTATTCCTGAGAATGCAAAAATATCTTCAGTTGCTTCCAAGCAGAGATTTATGATATTTTAATGGTGAATATTGTGAAGAACCAGAAGTTCAAGTTGAAGGTCCTGCCTGAGGGTCTCTTATGAGAAGAGCTGATCTTATGAAATACTTTTACTAATACAGTTCAGAGTCTCATGAGAACAGCCCATCTTTATGTTTTAAGCTAATAAGGAAGTGCTTATTCTAAAACACGAGTAAACTCCATTCAGGACTAGATATTTCCAGCCGCCTGAAGCGAACAAGCTGTGTTTGTTGCTGTAGTGCCAGCGCAGGGAATGCGCGTGAGCCGGCTCTTTCAAATCCAAGAAGGCCGTGGAAGTTAAGGGTGAGCAGTTCAAAGAGTGCCCAGATGGCAGTGGTGTCCCCGAATGCGTCACCTCTGTGCCAGGGGCCAGGGCCACCCAGTGCTGCGAAGATGCCACCGGCAGGGCTGGGCTCAAGTCTCGAGCTCTAGGTTAGAAGCTGCTTCAGCAAGAGTACAGGAGCTGGACATTTTTGCTAGAGTTGAAGGCCTAAGGAAAGAGTCTGTGAATCAGAGGAAAATAATACAGAAGGGTTATTTTCAAGGCCTCAGTTTCTTTTAAATAGAAAAATCCTTTGGGGAGATACAGAAATGAAGGCAGAATAACAGACCCTTCAGATTCAACACCCAAAAACTCGCTCCGAGCCACAGGGAAGTAAAGCTGCCTTTGTGTTTGTATTTTCAGGATCAACGTGTGAAATGTTTCAGTGGCTACTTGAGGCTTATCCAGTGTAACTTACTTAGATACCTGAGAGAGAAACAGACCTGAGTTTTCTGAATGAATTTACGAGTGAGTGACAGGAACACGCGGCTGTAACCCTAAACAGTGTTGCGGAGGCCTTTATCCAGAAGCCAAGTTTACAGATTTTGCAAAGACATTAAACAAACATTGTAACATTTTAACATAAACACAATTAGCTAACATAAATATTTATGCAATTTGCCTTTTATTTCACTCAATACATATACCTCACATGATTCAGAGTTTATGCTTGACCAGTTGGCTTTAGGATATTACTGTCATTCTTATCAATAATTAAACTTCTCTGGAGTCAGCAACTTCCTTGCTCAGCACAAAGACATTTCCTGAACTTAATACCTGCTTCGAAGTATTCCAGGATTTGTTTCAACCTCTGAGGCTGAGGAGCCGTTAGGAACAGATAGCTGCCTTCAAGATTCAGGTGCACTGCATTTATTTTATTTTATTTTATTTTATTTTATTTTATTTTATTTTATTTTATTTTATTTTTTATTTTATTTTATTTTATTTTGTATTTTCTGACCACATTGAATAGTCAGGTATGCTAACAGAGAATAGAAAAATTGCAGTGTGAAATAAAATAAGGATTGAATAATGGATGGAGGAATTTCTCTCTAAAGATCTTAAACCAGTATCTGGTTACTATAATCCTTATTGTATAAGTGCTCCTGCTGTGAGAAGCAGAATAGCGATACAGGGTCGGTTACAGAGCACTTGCAGAATGACAATAGCTGATGCTAGTAGTAGTAGTAGTAGTAGTAGTAGTAGATGCTAGTGTCCCAAAAATACAGATCCAAAAAACACAAGTTCTGGCCCTTCTGCACTCAGTAACACCTTTCCAGTTGGGCATCATTCCTGCACGTGAGCTGCCAATGCTGCAGAGCTAGGACTGAACCTCGTAAAATAAATCTCCTGATTAGCATCTCTCCCAGATGATGATACTCCTGATCTGGTGAGCATTATTGAATTTAACCCCCCAAAAAAGCATAATGTTTCCTTTATAGATGTGGAAGTTAAACTACAGATTTTGTACAACTCAGTTCCCAAAAACACCACCAGTTAACCCAGTGGCTTCTGTATATACCAGCATGGCCAGAAGAAATCTGAAATTCAAGCATATTTGGAAATCTCCTTTTCTCCTCACACCAATTATATATATATTTTTTGCCTGTTCTGTTTTCCTTAGCCTGCCAGGTAAAGTGTCTGTTTCATATAGTTTTAATATAAAAAGAATCTCTTCATTTGCACTGTAGTGCTGTGAAACTGTCATTTTTCAGTTACATTCTCTGCCATCTGGTATCAGAAAGAATCAGAAGGAAAATCTGAAAGTGCTATTATATATTTTATCATATTAACATCCACAGAGGTCATCACTGATTTTTTTTTCTTTTTCTTGAGATGTTGCCAAACCAAATTTGAAGATATTCAGGGCTTTAAAAAAAAAGGCATTGGGATTTGTCAGGTCCACCTCTTCCTTAGTTACTAAGTGTGGGCCTTAACTAGAGGCTAAACACTCTTTCAATGTGGCTGGCTACTTACTTCTTACAGTGAGCCCTCTATGGTAAAAGATGTGAAGAAAACAAGTGTGCTTCTTTTGTATTAATGTCAAGCAGTGAGCTAATAAGAACCAGCATGCAAAGTCCATTTACATAGTGGAAGTCTTTCTTTTGGTTTCAAATAGTACTAGCTATGATATATCTAGAAAAAAATGTAATAATTATAATAGTAATAATAGTGGAAATAATATAATAGCAATGATAATAGAACTCCAAATAATTCAGAATATGCATATTCTACACCAGCTTGTGTATTCTCCACGAAGATATTTGGAAGACATAGAACTCAATTGGCTTTATCTTTGCAACCAGTTGTGTTTAAACAGCTTAATTTTGTTGCAGAAAAATATTTGAGTATTTTGTAGAGTACCAGCGATAAAGAAATTATGTCAAATTATTATATGAAATGCTGGAAATCCTACTAGATCCCTTGCTCATGGTTGCTTTCTGGTGTCTAGGACTTTAAAGACAGCAACTGACGGGGTGCATTTTGGCTAGGGGCAAATGAGGAAATAAATTTTTCTGGCCTCCACTTTATATGTGGAATTCAAAACCTAGCTGTGAATATTTTGATCTAGTTATGTGGCTGCAAACACAGAATGGATGTCTTCACACATCCTCCATTTTATGAATCCATGAGGTAGAGTGCATACCTAGCTGGATTCCAAACCTACCCAGAGCTATATTTATAGCAGTTATCATTTGAAGCCACCTGAAACTCCTTGGGTAAACTCTACCAAGCAGATGTGGATAACTATATGTATATATATATAAAAAACTATATGAATATCTTTCAATTTACATCTGCTACAATTCTTCATTCCTTACATATAAGCCAGATTCAACGTATCTTATCTGTGAATGCTGGTTTTCCTATATATCACACTACCAAAAGGTTTTATAGTCAGTCACCAGGCAGTGTGTTTAGAATCAGAGGAATGACCAAGAAACAAGGTTAGAGGGTGCAGAGAAATATAAGGAATATAAGGCATATCTGTTTTCAAAAGCTAAAATATATTTCTATTTAATTGCATTGTGTTTCAATCTTGTGCAATACAGGTTCCCTCCAAACGTGAAAAGAAACAAGCTGGAGTATATTTAAGTGTGGTCATCTGGTGTGAATGTTTTAGGCAACTTATTTCCACCATTATGATTACTTTCCATTCTTACATGCCATTTAATTTTGCAGGAAACAAAATAGTTCTGTGTGGCTGTAGTCTATCCAATATCAGTGTGTTACTGGGAAGTTGAAATCTCATCTAAGCCAGAAGTGTAAATCTGCCAGACCTCCCAAGAATACCAAAAGCTTCTTTTTCTCTCTCTGTTCTTTAAAGGGTAGAAAAGATAATATCATGTCTGTTCTATCTGGGAGATCAGTCCTTCTGCTTATTTCTAAAATGCTATCCCTCTTTCAGCACCATCTTCAAAGGAAAATTGATTTTCTGGACCCTTCTGGTTCCTTGTGACTTATGCTTTCATCGTGAAATAAAAACTGAAGGTGGGCAGACACAGAAACTATGTAGGGTCTCAGTATTGTATCTGGAGTTTTCTAAAAAAACTTCTAAGGTAGTGATCTTTTAAATTAAGTTTATTAAAAAGTAAATGAAAATGTCTGAAGTTTTTTTTTTTTTTTTTTGGCAAGCATCATACGCACCTCAGTTTACCTGGGTAATGGTATCCTGTTTGGCTTTACGGAGTTAAGAAAGACTGGGTAGGGGAAATAAAAGAATAGCAATGGAAAGGTCTTGTGCTAATGTATGCTCAGATGCTCGCGGAGCCTGTGTCAACGAAAATGCAAAACTTTAAATACACTGTTCTAGGAAAGAAGAGGATTGAAGAGATCAGGTAAAGTTCCTCATAGGAATGCCAGGGGGATGTTATGGTAAAATAGTTTGCATCTTCATACGATGAGCACTAATAATAGGCCTATTCCAGAATAAATAAGCCATTTGGTTATGGCCACAAAAGCCATCCTCGAGGAGGATGCACTTGAAGAAGACAGAAGGAGAGCTAAAACCTACTGTGGTGGCTGTGCCGGTGTTGTCTCTGTAAGGGCCAGCAAGGATAGAGAAAATTTAAACTTGCACAAGGACAATTACTAGTGTCTCAATCAAGTCTGTGTAGAGAGTTCTTAAAGTATTAGGAATAAACAGTCGAATTTGCTCCCAAGAACCTGTGGTAGTTTTTAAACATATCTTGTGGAGTAAGGTATAAGGTGGGCTCCACGCACGCAGGGACCCCTCACTGCCTCCCCGCGGGGAGGAGAGCGCCCGGCCCGGCCGCTGCCCGGGCACTTGCTGGCTTAGGGCTGGGGTTCTTCTGTGGACCAGTGGGCGAATTCATGTCTTATGTGATAATTCCATTAAAGACTTATTATTTTGATAAATCACAAGAGGCAAAGGTCATGATCCCTTGGGAAGTCTGATTTGGAATTATTTTGCTTGGCATTTCTATGCTTAGCTTTGCTGTTGGGTTACTACAGAATTTCTTCTTTGCCTTGCACAAGTTTTGTTCTTTTTTTAACAATGATTTTTGAAGATGTATCTTGGGAACCTATTCTGAAGTATTTCAGCCAATGAATTATGTTTTCTAATTTTTTTTTTCACCTGACCTGTATACATCAGGGAGGAAATATGAATTGGAGTATAAATTCTTCCAGCTCTTTTCATATGTGTTCTGGACCACGAACGCTTAATGTAAAGACACTACTTAGAGCTGAAGAGTGAACCCAGTAAATGCCATGAGTGAAACTTGGAGACCATGTGAAATTAAATGGAAAATTGGTGTTGGAGGAACACTATTGAAAATTTGACATTCTGGTAATTTGCTCATTGCTCACAAAATACAAGCAACTAAATTTCCTTCACAACGGTTGCTGGTCTTAAGAAGGAGGTCCCTGGCTGGGTGTTGAGGGCTGGGAGTTACTGCAGCTTCCAGAGCTCCTGCTTCCCCCAACACCCCTCCAGCTCCGACTGTACAAGCCTGTGCGTGGCTGGAGGGCACGTGGTTTAAGGTGTCATCTCCCTATACCACGGTCCAGATTTGGTGGCTAACCCAACTGGAGAACAGAGGCCTGATGGCAAAGGAAGACTTCATTTTGAGGCAAACTTCCACCTGAGTGCTGCACACCTCTGCTCAGCAAAGCTGTGCTTACAACAAGAAAAACACACGTCTGCTGGTGCCGGATATTTCATTTCCCTCTGCCCTGGGAGCAGGGCGGGGGGTGCCCACGGCGGCTGCAGCACAGCCCTTAGCCTGGGGGGAGAGGCACAAGCAGGCTTGGCAATCTGCTTGTAGGAACCAGCTGCCGTTTTACAGGTTAAAGCCACCTCAGCCTGCGTCCTGCGCTGCCCTGGGCACGGGCCAAAACCCTTCCAGCCCCTTTTAGGGCAAGGACAGTGCAGGCCTTGCTGCAGGAGCTGGGGGCTCGCCCAGAGACCCAAGCACAGGTGTGACTTGTTATTTATTTAAGTCTTCAGCTAAGCTTTGATGAGAGGTGCCCTATCTCTTCTCTAAAGGCTGTGGTTCCTGCCTGGAATAGTATTTAAGATGAAGACAGAGCCCTTCTTCTGTTTTTCTCCTACAGACTAAAAGGACATTTTCAGAGTAAACAACCTTTAACCTGGAGGTAAATACAATTCCTATTCCTGTGACTTGTGCAATGACTAATGTTGGCTGCTGCTTGCAGGTAACAGGTTTTTTTATGTCGTTTCAACCTACATACTTCTTCTTCACTTTTATTATGCTGCTGATGAATTAGACCCTTTTTGTCACATGCCTTTTCTTGCATCTTTTCATGGCATTATGGATAAGTAAACACCCATTTAAATCATTAAGTTAGTATTATTTTCACAGTGCCTTTACTTGTCAACAGTCTTATAGCTTGTTAAATTTTAAATGAAAGGGTGTCTCAATATCCACTGTAGCATATAAAGGTCTGTAGAAACATGTCTGTATTATGTATTTATTATTTTACTATTACTACTGCTAATAATAATTATGCTATTTATTTTAAGGTAATTTCAAGGAATGTATCAGCAGAGAAGTTTTTCACAATAAGACAATCTGATGCTTCTTGGAATCAGTGGGGGGAAAAAAAAAAATGTAGTCTTCAAAGGATGCCAGGCTTAACCTTTTGGGGCTGTAAAATAAGCCATGTCCTCTAACAGCACAATTTCTTTGTGAGGGACTTTATAGTCTGATGAGTAATCATTATCTTATTTATCATCGAGATATTGGATTGATAGTGCATAATTAAAGAAGGACAGAGAAAGACAGTATTTTAATGTTGACTAGCATCCCTTCCCCACTTGCATACTTTGGTTCATTGGGCTATTGATTAAAAAGCACTTTTGGCCCACCTGTCTGGCTTGTAATGTTTCTCTCACAATGATTTTTTTGCTTGTCTTAAAGCTGTAACAGCTGAAACTTTATTTATGAATTAGTCTCAATGCAAATTGTACTTGTTAACTTTGAAATTTCTTGATTCACTATTTAGGTGTTTTAAAAATTGTGCTCCTTGACCTGTAAACTTCAGAAAATTCAGAGACATTTTGTATAAGGGTATTTTACTGTCTCTTCTGCCCTCTTATGGAACTGCTCATACACATTAAGAACTTAGTCCAATTCCTATTCCATTCAGGTTTGTTAAGTTTTGATCAGGTGAAGAGGATATGATGTAGAATTTAGTGGAAATTAAGCTATACAAATTGACAGGTATTAGTATAATTTATGCTAAATATTTATCAAGTATAATAAGGGAGTTGATACTTTTCTGGCTTGCTTTTTTGTCACTTAGAATTTGATTGCAGCATTGTGATAAATTCTTAATCCTATAAAACGGCTTACAGTGGTGTTTTTTTGTGAAATTTCACAGGACTAATAGAGAATTGACTGTTGTTAGACATTTGTGTTGTACTGAGACAGAGTGTAGATCATCTTTTTTTGGACATAAATGATGTCCTTGCTGACCATTAAGCAAGTGCCTAACACTAAGCCTGCAACTGGACTATTGAGTTCAGCAGAACTTTTTACAGTAACTGCTACATTAAGCATATGCATAAGATTTTGCAAGATCAGCACCTGAGATTGAGACCTCTGTGTAGAGCCAGATAATCTTACGGCATGGCCCGTAAAAATTAGGTACATGAGTACAGCTATAAATCTATGGTGGTTTCCTGTATTGCATATCACATGATAGTCTTGATTAACCACAAATCCCTGCAATAATATTTCTGTTCTCCCAAATCCTTGTCCCACCCAAACACAGACAGTCCATTATAACAGGAGAATTTCTGAAGCGTGTGCTACTCATTCTGATCTTTATCTCTCTTCCTGGTTTTATACAACTCGGACACAGAGCTTATTGGAGTTAGGAACATTAAGATTTCTTAAAAAGGAAGATGCGTTTATTCTTTGTATGTTCAGAGGGGCCAGTGGATTTGGGGGGAGAGGGGGGAGGTTAATCTTTTGTTTGTTTTAATAAATACTGTTACATCAAGAAAGTCTTACCTGTATCTGAAGTATCTTACCCGTATCACTGGTTTCTTATGCTGATGCTGTGAGGCCTCAAATACTGGTTATTCCAACAATGGCTATCAAAAGGGCCTAAATTGGAGCCAGAAGAGTGAATTGTTTCTCTAGTGCAATAAACTGTTGATGCTCCTAGACATTTTCATTTGTTTTCTCTCTGCCTGTGATGTACAAAATGGGAGCATGAAATGAAAATATTCTGTTTGGAAATGTCGAGGATTCTGTTTGATAAACAGAACTAAAACATTCATAAGAGTTGAACATCTCCTTTTTGGGTCAACTCCTTGTCATTTTCTTCCTTGGGCTACAATCTTGGTATGTTCTCTGGCATTCAACCCATGTCCTGGACTCTCATAAGAAGAATGAGAGGATGGGTTTGATACTGTGGCGGTTGTTTCCTCCATCTACCTGTCTTGTTACACAGTTGTCCTTCATTTCTATACGCTTGGCCCTCCAGCAAAAGACCAATACATGAGGTATTTTGCTTGCTTTCCTTCTATATGAGACTGAGTCCAGTTGGTTGAAAACTGCTGGCATTCAGCTTCCAGCCCTACTTCCCGTATTTGGTGTAGTGGAAGCAAAGAAAGTCAACAAGAGATTGTCCTCACCCCTGCTTCCATCCCACTCTCCTCCCCCCTTTTCCTGCTCCTTCAAAACTTCTGGCAGTGGCCCTATCCAGATTTGGAGATCCAGAGAAGAAAGATGGAAAACATTGTCTGTTGTTACAAGCATTTTTATCCCCTGTGGATTTTGGGCTGCCAAATAGCCTGTGAAAAGCAGCCAGGGCTTCAAGTCCAAAGAGGAGGTCAGAGCAGGGTGCAGCGCTGTCCCTTCCCTGCTCTGCGCTCGGCACAGCGAAGCCCAGGGGTGTTTGCTCCCTCCTGCAGTGAGGTTAAGCCCCGCACCCTTACACAAGTATCTGCTATGGAAGGGCCCAGAGCTCTAGCAGCAAGTTGGTTTTGGATCAGGACTTAGGGCGGTAGCTGAACCTATAACCTGTTAGTCTATTGTTCTCATGAGAACTTAATTTACAAACCCTTCTTTGTGGAGCACATCGTTTGAAGCGTATTGTTTTGATGTGTACTGGGTGATCAAGAGGCTGTTCAGGCAGTCTGGTCTGGGACATGTCAAATGTGGTGGTCAGAGGAGTTACTCCTGCTTTGGTTCCTATCACTTGCCTCTGCTCTGATTAGTCATTTACACTGACAGTAGTCCTCTTGTCTTCGGTGCAATTAGTAGATGATGGTCTCGGTCAGGTTGACTAGAAAACAATCGCATTGTTTAACTTGGAGATAATTGGAAGGAAGTGAGGAAGGGGAGAAGGAAGAGATGTTCCAATGGCATCTATTATTGGATTCCGTGGAAAAATCTCCACTTCTGATGTCGTTCTGCAGTGTGAAAATAGCAGTGAGATGCTCAAGTGTTGAATATTATGTCTGTAGGAACCTGCAGAGCTACGTCCATGGTTTGTGATCTGCATGATGTGAATATATAGCTGGGGTATTGCTCTGAGATTTGCAATAAGCAGACTTCAGCAGGATGGCTTTAATATAGGCATTTTATCTAGAGGAAACTAAATTGGAACTCACAGAGTATAAACAAAGTAATGTGAACAGCTTATAATTTATCTAACTAAAGATTTGTATTAGAAACTTAAGGTATTTCAGCTGATGCTTTAGCTGCAGTGAAATTGAACTGAGTAGTTTCACAAAACGCACAGAGACACACAATTTATTGTCTTTTAGGAATGCAAAATGATGCACCTAATTCTCTAAATATATTCATCTTTGCTCTGTGCGCTTTCTTTTATTACCTTGCCTTAGACAGCAACTTCTTCACAGCTACACCGCGCAGCACATGAAGCTTTCCTGGTTACTGTGTGTTTCAAAGCAGTCTGTCAGTTGCGATCAGACATGCTGCATGCCGCAAAGCCCAAAACTCGACCTGATGCCTTCCAAGCGGGAAAGCAGTCGGCAGGAAGTTCCAGCTGAGGTTCACAGTTCCAAAGTCCGCAACCTTCTAATATTTTCAAGGTTTCAAGTGTTTTACACAGGTCAACACATGGTCTGCCTCCCTTAAAAGTTCACCAGCAGTTTAGTAACATCAAGAGCTGCAGGGTTAGGAGAGAGAGGAAAGTGCCTTTTTGTGTGCAATGCCTATTGTGGTTATAATTCCTATAGCGTGGACACTTAAGTAAAATCCCAGGAGGGATCAGATGCTCAGTTGCAAGAAATATACAGGGTTCCATTCAAATCAGTGGAGCAGCTAATTTACACCAGGAGAAGGATCTGACCTAAATTTGTTTCAACTCTGATTCACTAGTGCATATGCTGCATAACTCTCACATATGGAATCCTATCACTGCTGTATCAAAGATGTAATTAAAAACCTGCCATAACAAACGTGCACTATGCCCTACCAAGTTCTTGCTCTGCAAAACTGCCGGAGGGGAAGAGTTTGATCTTGTACTCGATGTGGGTTGCCTCTGGTCCTAAAGGTTTTATCAAAGAACTTGAGAGAAGCAAGTCCTGGTGGAGCAGAGGGGAGGGAAAGCTTCAAGTAATCGGTTGCCAGCCTGTCCGGCCTTCTTGAGTACAACTTGCACACTGTTGTAGCACCAAGCAAAAGATAGGCAGAGCAAAACACTGAGCACAGTTTGTTTTACAGCGATAGCAGCTCCTTTTTGCAGAGAATGTGAGTAGCGGAGTTCTGCACCAGCTGGGCCTTCTGGGTGGTCTTCAAGGCTGACTTCAAGTCCAGCCCAGTGCAGTGAAACTGCGTCGAAGTGTCAAAGACAAAAGTATCGCTGGTAAGGGCCTTATCAGCAGAGAGGCCTCCAGTTTTTGACCGGTTACATATTGAGAAAGGGCACAGCAAGGCATTTTTACCTAAAAATCCTGGGGACGAGGAAATGGGGTGTGCTGGGTGCTTCTTTGAATAAATGAGATCTCAGACTGAGCCCCAAAATGTGATGATCACAGGTTAATCAGTATCTTCCTTAACTTCCCAAATTCAATTCATCTTCCATGAAAATGTAACTGATCAAAACGTGCTGGGTTTGAGTGGTGGCAGGCAGGAGGATGGTCAAAGAAATTGTTTACAGATAGGAAACATCTAATTCATTTCTTCAGTTCTTTTTGTTTGTATTCATGTAAAAGTTTTCAGTTTATCTCGTAATGCCACCACTCAAAATGAATTCCTACATAACCATTAGTCACATAATTTAATAAACAAAGCTGAAACCAAGCCTAATCAGAATAAGTATAAAAGAACCCTTGATGTTACCATGCAGAGCAGCTTTAACAAAATTAAGAAACAGTTTTGCCGAAGGGCCGTATCCAGCATCCCCAGAAATCAGTGGGAATATTTTTATGATTCAGTAGTATTTACATCAGACCATAGATGGCCAGCATATTTTATAAACCATATCACTTATTTACAGCAGGCAGAAATTTTTCTTTGCATGGAATTAATGTATTCTTTCAAGAACACATGGAAGATGGCTGTGTCTCTGTGTAGGAAAACTTTAAAGTTTTAAAGATGTTGTAGACTCAGTCTTTGATGAATAAAATCAGCAGAAAGCTCCAGCACTAATTTAAATAGGCACAAAATCCAAGATCATATTAGTGATAGAAATCTGAAGTGATAGCAAAGATAAAATGCTTCTGTTCAAATATAGTATATAAAATATCAAAGTTTCACCATTTATTTTTGAGACTATTATTTCAAAATCATTCATTTTAAAAAGAAAACTTGTTTTAAAAAACATTGCATTCATCTAATGAAAAATATTTTTTTTAACTGGAGAACTTAAAAGATTTAGGGAAGTGTCAGCTAGGCCTGGTTATTTATGAGATTTTTTGTAAGCGGGGGGGAAAAAAAAATTGAGTATGTTCAAAGTCAGACTTTCAGTCTAAGAAACCTGAGTTTTCCAGGAGGAAAAGAGCAAGAGGTTTGTTTATGCACAAGTTCTGGAAGTCCAGATTTCTTTCTACACCAAAGGCTAATATCAAAAAAAAAAAAAAAAAAATCACCTGGGAATGTTAAAATTCAAAGACCTGAATGTATCTATGACATATTGCAGCTGGATGCAAAATGCACTCAATTGTCTCTGGAGAACTTGGCATCCAAACCAAGAGCCCCAATAAACAGAGCTCCATGTTGCTCTTGGGGCCCTTCACTTGTGCCTGCTGAGGAGAGGTTGGTTTCAAGATGAAGCTTTGGCCGGTCGGACTAGCAGAGCTCAGGCTGTCAGCGCTATCAGTGTCTTTAAACGTGGAACATATTTAACTTGACATAGACGTAAAAAGAAAATAGAAATAAGACTTGTGACCTGAAGTGAAAGTATTGAGATGTATTAGGTCTCTTGGGAACAGGGAGGTTGAAGAGAGACAGTGAGACTTTGTGTCTCACAGCGTGGGGGGAAATAATTTTTGTGAAAATTCACTAGGGAAAGGTCTGGATTTTCAAAGGAGCCCAGAAGATTTGGATGTCTAGAACCTTTATGCACCTGAAAGCAGCATAATATAATGGAAACCTTTACTGGTACCAACATCCAGCAAGAGAGAGCAAATCGTGTACTTGACAACTGGACTCTGATTCTCTTTTGTGAGCCCTATAGTGTTCTGCAGCTCCTCGCTAAATATTTGTTTGCATGTTATGTTTGCAAGTAGCACTTAAATATATTTTATCATGTAAATTTTATCCAGGAAGGCATTAATGATATTTGGGGTAAAAAAAAAAAAAAAGAAAAAAAAGAAAAGAAACAAATTAAAAGTGGCCAAATTAAAGTGAAACACTTGAGTATTTCCGGATCTGTTTCATATTGGAGAGAGACTTAGCTGTTGCCATGATGAGATGTTAGGGATGCTCTTCCTCGGCCACAGCATAAAAGTCTTTGGCGTTCACCCGCCGGGTGCTGGTGTGCAGGGCTGCGACGCTGCAGTCTGCAAACTGCTTTCCTGGGGTGCTGCTCGTAAGTGACATGGGGATAGGGGAACAATTAGCAGTGGAGAGGGAAGTGTTGACAGCAGTTCCTGGAGGAGATGATTTACTCCTCGGGCTGAGCTGTCAATAAACAATGCTGAACTTCACCAGGAAACAACACAGTTTCAATGTCTAAGTGCTTTCCTTGGTGAATGCTGCTGAATTTTACTTTGCATCTGGCGCAGGTCCTGGGGGCTTTATGGTTATGCCTATTGATAAAGGCCAGGTGGTCGGGTTTTGGGAGCTGTCTGTCACCCGGGCAGAAATGGGACGTGGCGGCAGTTGAGAGAAACTAGAGAAACAAAAGGCAGTGGCAGCTGGGGTGGGCAGTGGCGCGGGATTCCTCTCATTCCCGGCCCCTTCTCCTGCTCAAGCTCAGCAACACCTGGATGCTCCTTTGGTAACGGCTGCTCTGGGGATTCCTGTGAGGCTGCTCGGAAGAGGGGTAGTTGCTTTTATCAGGCTGTGTCCTCAGCGCTGGCAAATGCATTACAGCCCTTGCAGGGCTCTGTGAGATCTTTTGGCTATGGAGCTGTTCTGCCGAGAAAAGGACTTGCTGTTTTCTGTCTTGTGAGCTCCTAGTTTGAGAGCCTCGCTCTAACATGATGCGTTCTCCCTCTCAGGAAGGGGATGTTGCTGGCTATGCCGCCTTGCGAGTCTCGTGACACGTGGTTAGCTCAGCGCGTGAGCTCCCTTGTGCAGAATGTGCGTCCCCACCTTCCTCCTTAACCGGGAGGGACTGTGCAGCCCCAAGGCCCCTGTGCTCTTTGTCACACTGTGTGCCCCTGAAACCCAGAGCAGCTGTAGGGAGGCCGTAAAGCGCAGACATCTTGTCTTGCGCTGACCTGATACTGTCCTTAACGGCCTTCGCGTTAGTGAAATCAATGCCTTTTTGACCAAAAAAGGAACAAAAGCATTCTTCAATGTAGTAGTCAACAGAATACAACTTCAATGCAGACTTGCATATAAATTTTATCAAAATGTATGTAGTCACTTTATCAGGGGTACTGGCAAAGTTTCCAAAGGCAAATAAGGTCAAGCTGCTTTACAGGTCTGAAGACAATGTTAATGTACCTGAGGAGCATTAGTTGGTACTTAGCTTTTTCAAAGTCATTCCAATGAGCAGGTGCCTATTTACAATAGTTTGCTAAAGAGGTACTTAGGATAATATTTACGAAGAGAGCGGTGGAAAGGGAAAGCAATGAATTGTGTTTTGGTTACTCTGGAATTCATCCTGCTGTCAGCACGGGAGGGTGATGGCTCTGCAGAGCATGGGGCTGCGACTCCTTTTCTTCCACCCAGCCTTCCTCCTTCAGCCTCTACCAGGGCACAAACAAGAGCTTTTCCTCCAGGCTGGTGAGTGGATCCTCTGCCCATCAGCTGCCATGCAGGGCAGAAGATCATTCCACTTGATATGATGGAGCCTTATGTGATTTCACTGAGGGCTGAATTCAGGTTAGCTGTTTGTGCTGTTTACTTACTGCAATGATCTTGGGAAGGTTGTTGCTATCAGCTTTCCTTTTTATACTGACTCTTTTTTTCCCAAAATAAAAAGTGTTTTTCAGGTATTGCAGAGATATTGGAAATAACATGGGAATCTGTGTGTGCTTATCACCATGCTGGAGATGATATTGAGGGTTAGGGTTGGGAGATAAAGCTGTGAGCTCCAAGTAGAGTGGCAAGGCAGAGGGCATCCCAAAGGAGATGAGAGGCTCCACCGAGATCCCCCCCACGACAACTTCTCTTTATTGCCACCTTGGAGCCTGGTGGGCCACAGCACAGGTTATATCTTGGGTTAGGGGCTTCAGGAAAAGCGGGTTAAGGGTCTAGCAAACTTCAGAGACTCCACTGTGATTTCAGTGCTTAAGTGATCCAGGAGGCTTCTTCTGTGCTCTGCTTGTGAAAGCAATTCTGAGAGAGTGTTTGTATTTGTTCCCTGGCAGAATTGATTCATGAATTGCACATGTTGCTATAGTATCAAATACTGACTGTTAGCCTTAATTCTCTCTAGCTTTGTAATCACATCTAAACAGTACCTCAAAGTGATAATTTCCATAATTTTTCCTTCTTGATACATGAAAATCTTTATATTTAGTGGTTTCTCTGTTTAAAATCTGAATGTTCTAAAATATACACTTCATTATTTTAGTATTTTTATTAACACTTCATTGTTCCATGCTTTCCTAAAAACTTATAGCACATGGTATTTGGTGCTAGGTTTGACTTTTATTTTGAGCCTTATATAGCACCATCAAATTCATAAGAAGCTTCCATTGCTTCCTTTTAGGAAATGAATGAGTTTTGTAGTTTGCATCCTTACTTTCTTTGGACTTAAAGGACTTTCAAACCTTGATCATGTAGGGCACTGAACAGTCAAAATGTGCTGCCTGGGTGTCATGTGGGCCAAATGCCTCATAGGTATCTAGATAGAGGATATTTGTTTCAAGAGTTTCTGAAAAGATTATCTCAATCCTGACCTCTTGAAATTTGGCCATTTGAGTATTCATTTATTTCTTAGACTTTCACAGTGTTTTTTTAGCAACAGGATCTGCTTTGCAGAAGGTGTAAGAACAGTCCAAGCACCCAATCTTAGTAATCCTTATATCCAAGTCATGGTTTTCGGGTAATATATGTGCAGCAAGTCTAGGAAGGAAAAAAAAGTACAACAACAAGTGTTCACAATACTGTTTTTGTAAAGCAGGGAGATGAATTCAGAATGAAGTGCCTGGTGTTCTCATACATATTTTTCTTTGCTTTTCTAGCTATGGCTGTCCTATGTATTAAGAATACATAGAACAAAAGTGGTACCACTGCTTGCTTATGAGCTTGACTGTTTTGACGTTAGAGTTATTTTATATGATTGTAGTGCTCATAGTCAACTCTACTCCCTTGATAAGAAATATGGAAACATTTGATGGATATCTGCTTTATATATCAGTTCGAGTTTTGTATATAATCACTTCTACAATATGTATTTGAGTAATTAAAAAGGAAGATAATTTGATGAAACCCTATGGTTTGAGCATACTGTATAGACACATTCAGAGCTGACTTTTGGAATAAACAGCAACGTTGGCTAACCCAGGAGCGGCTTAGGAATGTTTTGTTCTACATTAGTTCATATAACTGGCTAAAATAAGAGAAATGCTGCAAAATAGACTTGTAGCATTATGCCTATGAAACAGCAGATCTACCTTTAGTCTTTGACACTCAACTAGACTCCATATTAAAATAAAAATAAGGGTTTTTCTTGAGCAAAGAGTAATACGAATGAGATTGCATAATGCCGATCCTGCTTTTTATTGTAATGGTTATATGAACATGCCTCTTACTGACTCGATCCCATTATTCCTGGAGACTAAGGATAGCCTCTTTTTCAAGATAAACTATGTGGTAAATGTTTTTTTTTAAAGTCCGAAAAAAACTGTCTTGCTAAATCTGTATGAATACTGTTAGTTATGCAGTCTTGGCGTGGGCTTGATTTCAGTTTTGTATTTATAGAAAGCAAAGAAACAGAAAGCACAGTTTGGTATGGAGATATGAATGACTACTTGTTGTCCGTTGTACTTATTGGGAAATATGATTGTGTTTGAGATGATGCATAAGTAATCTAGCGCAGCATATAATAATACCAGCATTCTGCAGTTAATCCAGCATTTGTCAATATTCAGTAGAATATGAGCAGGTTTATGCATAGAAGTAACTTTAAAATAAACATGGAAAATTACTAGTGTGTGTAATCGCAGTTTGATTAGGAACAAAGGAGTAAAATCAAAAGCAAACAAGGAGTTTATTGTTATTTCACATACTAGCTGTTTCTTTAATTTCATATTCATGATGGAATGATTATAAGGTTCTACCGTGTTTGTTGCAGGATCGGAAAGACACTGTATTCTTCCTGCTGAAATTTAGACAAACCTACCCTTGACATTAAGAGGGCAAGACTGGTTTGGAAGCAAAATCCTTCCAAGGCTAGGATAAAAACAAGAGACTATTAGCAAATGTGAAACATGCTGTTAGATTTCGGACCTTTCAAAGAAATGCATTTTGAGATAAATGTGCAATAAAACCTGTGTTTAATCTAGGAAGAGGAGCAGCATTCTACTGGTAGAAAGCAGAAGGAAAATAAATTGCATCATCTATAACCTTTGCAGACATAGGCTCAGTGAACAGAACATCAAAACCAAATGTAAGGAAAACAAGCCTCTGTATTCAATTTACCTAGTGATTTCCGGCCTTATAGGAAGCTTTAAGTCCATTCATTCTTTTAGCTGCAGTGTGAAAATGAGAGTTCTGAGCTTAGTCTTCAGTGGATGAATATATCCAGAAAGAAAAATTGCTTAGAGCTTGATCCAAAGACTGTCCAAGTCACTGGAAATAGTCCCACCAACTGTTGTAAGGCCTATGGATCTGGCTTTACAAAAAAAAAAAAAAAAAAAAAAAAAAAAAGAAAGCAGTGTTTGATTGCTTTGGGTGAGCAATATTCCTGTTAATGATCCAGCAGAATATATCTGATTATTTGGAAAAGCAAATAGCTTTTGGTTTCTGACAGAATACAATGTGTGTTTAAGCATATCGAATGTGTTTGGAGTTAGTGAAGGAAGAATCTCAAAATGTTTGGGTTTGGTTTGGATACACATCCAAAATGTGCATGCTTAGCTAAAACTCTTCAGTCTGCAGCAAGGCTCCCCTGAAAAATGAGTGTTCTTGCTTGGCTTTTTTTAGTGCCAGGCAGCCAAAAAGAGCCAGAGCAGCCAGGCTCTTGGCAGCAGGAAGGAAAAATAGCGAGAAGGGTTAGAAATTTGGGGGCATTTACGTATCTTTAGAGTAGTTCTGCTTTCCAGAGTGTTGGTACCAAGATGATAATTTGGCCATGCTGCCCTCCGTTCTCACAGATGGCCGTGGCTCTTGTGAGCCCTGCGGTTTCTAGCGGGCTTTGGGCTTTGCTGGCACCGGTGGCGCTCCCTGCTTAGGGAAGGGTACGGAGCTCTCCCGCAGCAGCCTTGCGCCGTGATCTCCGGCCTCCAGCAGAGCCTCTGGGCAGGGAGGCACCGAAGGTGGGTTGGCGCTAAGCGCCTGGATGCCTTGGAGCCTGATGGAGGTGGGAGCGTGGCCTCGTCGCGGCTCGTGGACCCGAGGAGCCACCGGTACAGGGTAGCTGCGGCGGCTCTCCGTGCCCTCCCCTCCTGGGGACAGAGCAAGGCCAGCGTTGGCACCTCAGCTCCGTTTACTCTCTGCTGGGTGCTTGGTTGAGGGGAGAGGGAGGAGAGGTGTCAGAAACACAGAGTTTGTGACCACGTAGCTTCTCGTGCCCAGGAGGTGGACGGCTCGCAAGAGACCGTAGCTGGCACAGACTGCACTGAGGCAATGTGGGAATGTTTAACGAGCTGCCGTGATTACTCTGGTGTTCCGGGGAGTGGTGGTAGAGCTCTGACCTGCGGCTCAAACCTCACCAACACAATGTTCGCTGCTCGGAATTTCCTCTCTGAAACAGAGTCCTCCAGATTCATTCTATGCAATAGCTAATTGGGATTAGAGTATAAACAGGTATATGCATCTAATGCATATATACATCACTGGCCCGTGGAGTGACCTGAGTAATTTAAATGACAAATTAGATGGTAGTTCTTTTAGAAAAGAACCATACAAGTATCACTTTGAAGACAGCTGACATCTTTTATTGGCCTGTGTGTTTTCTTGTTTGTTGTTTTTCCTTTAAGGGGAGGAGTAGAAGTCATCTTTGGCAAGGTTTCCTTTTCCAAGACTCTCTGCTTATGAATGTTGTGCTTTAGCTATTCTCCATCCCTGGTTCTGTGCCAGGATTTATCAGAATGGAGGATGTTCTCAGTGGTGGTGCACTTTTTGCCACTAGCAATGTTTTGTCCTAATAGGGCAAGTTTAAAAGACTCATTACCAAGAAGGGAATAATGGGAAAGGAAGTTTGAATGTAATTTAAAAAAAAAAAAAAAAAAAGGAAGAGACATAGGCAAAGGATGGAGTTAATATAAAATCCTGCTTTCCAGTTAGCTAAAAGATGACCTGCAGTTTTTGGAATTACGGTATGTTCAAAGATATGTCACTGAAATAATGTAATGCCACAGACATTAGGCCATAATGACCTAAAAAAGTATGTGTTTAGTAGTTTGCAGCTGGAGTCAAGGAAGGAGCAAAACCGCTTGAAGTGAGCCAGACCCACACATTCTGAAAACCATTATTACATTTAGAGCACTGGCTAGGAAAAATATTCATAGCTAACAGTTTGCCTTTGGTTTAGATTAAATGTCACATGATTAGCAGCTTGCAGTGGTGGGGGAAGAGCTTTTAGAGACGGTATCCAAATTTTTATGTTGCTATCTGAAAGATCATTGGGAGTGTGGTCCCAATCCATGATTTGCCTTTCTGAACGATGCTCCTTTTGTACCAAAGAGATAAAACTTATGAAGAAATGGGAGTTGATACGGACCACTCAGAACAGGTTAAAGATCTTCAGGGTGTCTTAATCATTTTTGGTGCTCAGAAGCTCCAAATAAACAAGGTATCTAGGTAGGAGTTCAGTAGTTTACTGAGCTAGATACTAACACTTTAGAAGCTTAACTTCCAAGAGTTTAAGGAGGCCTTACTAAACTTTGTTTTAATTTTGTCTGCACTCTTACTAGCCTGAAATCCTCATGGTGCAGGTGGCAACATGAAGGAAGAGGCCAAATGACTCCATAAATAATGATTTGTTGCCACTGGGCTAAGGCATAGACTTTAGGAGTCTTAAATGCCAGTCCTGTGCTAAAACAGTCAGAGGATTTTCCCCTGGGAGGACACACTTTGCTTTCTAATTCGCTAGTGCATGATGGATATACCCAAGTTTTAACATGACAAGGAAGCACTCAGGATATCGCTGTTTGGTTACCCTTCCTCAAAGTAGGTTTAATCACTTGCCCAACTGCTGAAAATCCTTGTTTGAACTGCAATACTCAACTTCCAAAATATCTGCTTGGTAAAAACAATGCCCACTCAGAGAAAATGACTGTAGGGCCAATAGGAATCTAGAGAAGCATGTACTAGCCATTATCAAATTTGCACATGAGTACATGATAGGTTGTTTTTCCATCTCCTAAATGACAAAGGATGTTAGTTATTAACTTATCTTTATAAAGCAGGCCATAGAAGAGTATCAGAGGGTACTTGAAAAACTAAGCAATGATTTTATCAGCATGGATAAGTAGTTAAATTCTACAACTGTTTTTAAGAATTTAGAAAGTCTCTTTTAACTCATCGGGCAGACAAAACTCTGTATGTAAAATGCTCAGCTTACCCCATATGCATTGTTAAAAGTACTGCTAGACTTCTTAGACAAAATATCACAAATACTCGATATTTATGATAAATGCGTATTGGAATGTAGAAATAAGAGCATCAGGTGTGCCAGCTCTTTCCTGTTTGTTTTAACAAATGTCCAAATAATTTTTTTCAATCACGAAAGCAAGTATAAGAAATGAATCCTAGCAGCACATCCAGTTAGCTTAGCCTATGCCGAATGTATTTCTATCTTGAGTGTTTCCTAATATAGCCTGGATTGGTTATCAACTCTCTTGTTGGTAAGTTAACTACTTAAGATGACTAAAACTAGTTAGGAAGAGGTGGTGGTCTGATTTCACTGCTGCAGCAGGAACTGTTGCCTTTCATCAAAAGTAAATTGTATGATGCAGAAAGGATTTCATTTTTCTGTATTTTTTTAAGGTTCCTGTTGTGATTTTTGTTATTTTTGTCTCAGAGATTAATGACTTGTTCAGTAGATGTTCATACCACATACTTTAGTGAAGACTTCTATGTTTAGTAAGGCTTTAACTTATCAATTTTACCGAACTTGTTTTAGGAAACAGAATTAGGTGAAAAAAAGTGGTTTTCATAAGGCAAATATCACTAGAAAATGTCCGCTTTTATCTTTTTTTTTTTTTCTTCTGTGTTGTTGGTGCTGTGGTGCTTGGAAGTTCTCTTGATGAGAAAATAGTCTCGGTAGTTTGGTCTCCCTATGTTAAGCAATTCAAAGGATAATCTATTCCAGAACATATTTGATGAATAAGAAACTGACAGATAGGTTTTGTGAGAATTGATAAGTCATTAGCAGGATTCCAGTACATTAGATAAGGCAATTAATGGTTTCACATTTCCTAAAAGGTTTGGCAGTGTTGGGCTGAGTCACTACAAGATGTAGTGTGAGGAATTCTCCTGTGATACAGGAAGAGCTTGAATGCAGTTTAGATCTACATTTAAATATTTCTTTGTATGTCTTCTGTAATGTGTACTTTAGTTTTGAAATGGGTTTTATTCACTCTGAATCTTCAGTGCTCATCTGTTACGAAAATGTGGTGTTTTATTTACACTGTTAGTGTCCCACTGTACACTTTTCATACATGGGGAGCTGTTGTGTGTTCTGTTTCCGTCCTGTGCTGATCAAGTCGGATTTATCCTAGGAGTATGACCCTTTAGCTGTAAAAGCAGTGGAATATTGATTAATTCTAAGGTTTTTGAAATTGCAAACATTTTGCCTAGCTGAAAGCACAATCGTTTGTCACTTTCCATCTGATACAGTCTAAGGGTTCAAGAGATAGTCAAGTCCTTAATGCAAGTATGGAGAACTTGTTCTTGCTTCAGACTCTGTGCTTGGTGTTGAAGAAGCACTAAATCCTTGAGGTGGCTTTTGTTAAAGGCACTGGTTTTTGTCTTTTTCAAAGTATGGGTCTATTGATGAATGATGATCTGTAAAAAGACAGGCTTGATGAATAATCTCCATGGCTTGCAGTAGTGTATATGTAGGAAAAAGCATGGTGAATAAAGCAATGGAGCAAGTCAGGAGTCGTGTCTAAATTCCTTCAGGTCAGTCAACTTGGGTTGACCGAAACTGTCCTGAGCTTCATCCTTCGTTCTCTGTTTCTGATGGAAGCAGTCAGCAGCAAGGCTATAGACAACTTTGGGGATTCTTTTTTCCACTCACTGTTTCAGTGTTCACAATCAGAATTATAAAACATTATTGGTGACTGGGTTTGAACCTGAGTCTCCCAGAGGACCAAAGAGAAGCACTGGGCTGTAGCCAGTCCCTGTCATCTGGAGAGACAAATGCTCTTTGCTGTTCTTTCTCTTTCCTGGAGCTCCAGCCTCTCTAGAACATGTTTCACGATGAGTGTTTCATGGTGGTTTTCATTAATGGGTGTTTTTATATTAAAAAAAGTAAAATTTCCTACTCAGTTTAACATTTGATTTTGGAGAACACAGCACAACTGGTATATGTTTAAAAAAAAAGAAAAAAAAAAAAATTCCTTACTGTGAAGGGTCACACTGAAGATAGTGTTCAGCTAAATGGAGAGAAATCAATGCTGGTATTACTATTGGAAAGCAGAATCATTTAACCTGTTTTCCTCCCCATCCATAAAAGGAAGAGCTGGTTTGTTCTAGCAGGCATGCCAGTAGTCTTGTGACGCGTGGCACTAAGTTAACATAAACCTCAATATCCCGATTAGATACATGCGCTTGGGAATTCTGCACATCAGTGGACAAGCACTGTTTTAGTTCAAATATCAAATGAAAAACTACCAGTGTAGTGAGGAGGCCGTAGACTCTGTCCAGAGCAGGTAACAATCATGCCTGCAGCATCAAACTAGGAGTTATTTGCAGCACGTAAGTGTGCTGATTGCACCTCAACTACAGTCTAATGTGAGCTGACAAACAGGACTGTATTATGTAAAGGATGTGCCCTTCGCTGGCACAAGCCAACGTCACTGGAGCTGCCGGATTTCAGCTTGTTGCACGACGTGGGTTCAGAAGCTACTGAGAGCAACTGTTCAGAGTCTGCTCTGGTAGGAGCTTGCTAATGTACGTCTAGACATATGGCAAAGCTTCCTTATTGGTTTGTCTTTAAGGTACAGCTATTACATAAATAATGACTTGGTTAATAACCTACAGCTGCGAGAATCCTTTTACATTACTTGGCATGGCCCAGAGGAATACAGTTTAGTATAGGCCACATTCTGCCAGCTCTTATGAAGCTTGAAATGCAGGTCAGAAGGTAAAACTCAATTTTGATACCACTTGATCTGTTGTGTGCCGTGTGGACTGTAACGTAGTAGTGTCATTCATCGCAGATGACGCGTACCAAGTCACGTGTAGCGTGCTGAGGTGGAAGGCAAGGCAGGATGGAATGCTGGCGGGACTGACGTGTCGGCGTTAATAAATACGTATAAAGGTCTGTCATGTCCAGGCAGGTCACTGGGAAATCTGGAGATATTGTGTTTTAGCTGGTGACTAGGATTAGATCAGCTGAAAAAGACGTGTACACGCTGTGTCTCAACTCTTTGATGTAAAATGTATTTATTGTACCTTCTGACAACTTAATTGGAGAGCAAACAGAAAGCCAAGTACTTTCTCTAAAATATTAATTTGTAACAGCTCTTGGGGAATCTCAATTGAATATCTTAATAGCAAAGCTTGGTGTTTTCCTTGCCCTGCTGCCCCAGGATCTCGTGAGCGACCCGCAGTGCGTGGCTGCTGGGCTCCCGGTGCCTGCGGCTGGAGGAGGCTTCTCTGCGTCGCAGCCCTTCCCGGGGCTCCTTCCGGGGCAGCGGCTCTTGCACGAGGCTCAGTCAAAACTGCTCAGTCCTACCCTACCGCAGGAGAGCTATAAATTTGAACCTTTATAACCTTCATTGAGGCAACTCCTCTCTTAATCAACTGCTTTACAAGAATTTTGTTTAGCCTGTGAATATGTAAAAATGGAAGGAAAGAAGAACACTCCAAAGTACACACATTTCTGGTAATCAATGAGTAATCTCCTCCATGCCTTCTTGTTTTGGTTTGGTTTTGTTTTCCTTCCCTTCACAAGCAGAGGATTCCTGAAATTTCATCTTTCTTGGTGCTTTAGGCAGTGATTATTCACAGTAACTTCGCTGCTCTCTTCCCACCTCCCTGAGCAGTTGATGCAGATGGTTTGTAGGAGTGCTGTTGTCACCCTTTAATCCACAGTACATAGTTGCAGGAAGGTAGCAGAAAGGAGCGCAAGCCAACTTCAAAAGGTTGTCACTTGAAGAAAAAAATCAGTGGTCTTTATAGCAATTAGTTACAACAGAGACATGCACCTGTGGTGAGGAACTTTGACTTGAAGAAGCTGATCTAAGGACCTTTAAGCACTGTGGATTCCTAGACTTAGATTTGGAGAGGGGGGGGGAAAAAAAAGACAAGAGTTGACCTGTTCACCTCTGAACTGGTGACCTACAGGTGGGAAGAAGTATTGTTAGAGGCATGTGAGCAGAATGGAAGGCTGTGTTGTTTTGATGTTCAAGGTATCCATTTCGGCTTAGTGCAAAGAATAATAGAGAGACGGTCTGGTCGATGAAAGGTAAAACTGCACTTGAGTTAACTCAGCTAACAAGTTAACATCTACGAATATTTTTGCAATCTACGCTGCCACAGACATGCTAATTCATTTGTATGTAGAAAAATGGAATCAAGGGTTTTAAGACTTCTACTGTCTTTAACTGCACATACATTTTCTAGCATTTCTAGGCATCTTGTTAAATAACACATTTTTGTTTTAAGAATTGATGATGCAAAGCTCTTAGCTATTGATTTCAACGGCAGGAGTTTCAAGATCTAATGTTGTTGAAGAACCTTGATTCTTATGACAGCTCCGTTCCTTTATCTGCAGAAGAGGTGATACCTTGTGGGCTGTGATAGCATCCAGTGTGAGACGGTGCCAAGGAAAGCCCTTGGCAATGATCCATTACAAGATGGTTCATTTAGGAGCTGTGTTGCTCACCAGG
Source organism: Nothocercus julius (assembly GCA_013398735.1). Classification (NCBI taxonomy): domain Eukaryota; kingdom Metazoa; phylum Chordata; class Aves; order Tinamiformes; family Tinamidae; genus Nothocercus; species Nothocercus julius. Next base: position 5,968,807 of record VZSV01000033.1, read on the forward strand.
AAACTAGTGACAGCCAAAAACCAGTGTAGTGTCATAAGCTGGTTTTTGAGTTTGGAGCAGATATACCATCTTAAAATTTTATGTCCTCTGTGAAGGAATAAGAGGAGAAATCATAGAGTTTGTAAAGTTACTATCTCAGCGTGTAGGACAGTACTGATTAAGTTGTTTGAATGGAGAAGAATCCCAGTATTAATTTCTTTGCTCATGCTCCTTTGGAAGGCCGGCATATGGCTGATTCAGTTAAGATTTTTTTTTGGTCTGCTCTGCACAGTCCTTATCTCTTGAGCATCTGCACGGGCCTGCCATCCTAAACAGCCCAGGAGCTGGGAGCAGTCAGGTGCCGCAATGCAGCGGGTTCCCGCGGGGTGCCACTATCACCAGGAGCCCGGGAGGGACTAAAGGAGGGAACAAGGAGCGCTCCAAATACAATGTGTGTCTCTATAGGGTATCTTTTCTGATACAAGGAGAGCAACAAGTGCGTTCTACATCAGTTAAGGCCCCATCAAAGCAAAATTTTCCATGATGAGCTTCTGTACCTGGGGGGAGAAAGTGAGAACAAGCATGTGATGAATGTTGGTCGCATTATTTAATGCGTACTAGAAAGTCAACATATAAGACAGAGCAGTATCCATAGAAGAACTACAAGAAACAGCCGTTACCTGCAGTAGCTTTGAGAAGTTGAGTGGAGTAGGCAATCGCTTCTTCATCCGTAGTCTTGCTTATAGAATACTTGTCAGATTGAACAAGTAAAATATTTGTAGTAAAGAGTAAAAATGATGTCTTGAATATGCTTTAAGCGTGCAGTAGCTTTGAGAATGGTAAGTCCTTGCAAAAAATATTCGGTATTTTCTAGAGCAGAAGGCCATCTGTTGTGGGTGACAGTTCACTGGAAAGGGTAGAAGGTGCACAAACGAGTGTGTGTATTAGGGGAAAAAATCAACCTAATGTAAGCATTAGCTTATAGTCACTGCTTAGAAATCAAATCCCACACTGAATTAAAATGGCAACAATCTACACCACCTGTCTTCCCAAAGACTCCCCAAGTTTTATAGGATATACAAAAAAGTCACCTGAAACTGGAGTAGCTCATTTCAAAATCATTTTCATAATGACTGATCTGTTTGAATTTAAGCAGATGAAGGATAAGCTGAGGCGGGGATCAACTGAAAAGGCCATGTACTGAGTCCCTTCATTATCTACGTGACTAGAAACTACGGCACTTGATCATCTGCTGTCTCTTTTTGCTATCTCCCTCTTTAATTTTCCTAAATGGCTGGTGCACTGCTGTTGAGATAAGTTATTTAATAAGGGAAAGGATTTAGATGTTCCTACAAGACCAGTCTAGGCTCTTTTTTTTAAAATGTCATCTTGATTTGTGCTTTTTTCTTCTCTCTAAGTAATAGGCATAGAGATTATGAAATGAATCTGGAAGCTAAATTCCACTAACAAAATCATTGTATCCACAGGTAACATAAATAACAATTAGTTCATAGGACAGTAATCCCAGATAGCAACTGTTATGAGGAGACATAAATTGAACCTTGTTTTAGGAGGACTACTTATAAAAAAAAAAAAAAATTAAAAAAAAAAAAAAAAAAAAAAAAAACAGAAACCTTGAAACTACATATAATTTATTTGGTCTAAAACAGTCATAGTTAATTTATGACACTTAAAAAGAAAAAAAGAGGGGGAAAAGAAAGGCAAAGGAAAGCAAATGCTTTCATGTCAGAACTTGCAGCAGTGAATATCTGCTACTACCATGTCTTGAAATCCATCCTGTATCCATGTCATGGGCTGACTCCGTAGAGTTTTGCCGTTCAGCCTAGGCTGGAAGCATGTTTCACGCATATTTCATATTTCTCCCTTGAAGACGCTTGGTAGTAAGGCAGACTCTGCCCGTGCTCACAGCTGTGGCGGAGCCCCTTCCTCCAGGTGTTCCCCCCAGGCGAGGGGCAGGCTGCAGGGTGTGCAGGAGCCCCTAGCAGCGGAGCGTCGATGGCAGCGCGTGTGCACGGTTGCAGCGAGGCTCCCCATCCTCTCTTGCTGTGCCTTGACTTGTATCCCAGACCCGGCTGGGAGCTCACAAGCTGAGAAGCCAAATGTGCTTCAGAAGCACAGTTAAAACGCTCAAGCCGTTCCTGGGTGTTCAGATGGGCACCGGAGTAGAGCCAATCTGAGGCAGAGCCGCAGAATGAGGTTGACATGGGCTCCTCAGCACCCGCTGCTTTCCTCGACCCGTCTGCTCCTCTGGCGTGTCCAACTTGCCAAGGTGGGTGCAGCCTTGGGGCCACGTGAGGTGCCGGGGCAGCAGAGCCTCCCTGAGGGGAGTTCCCTGCTGTGTGCGAGGTGGGTGGTACTGGGCAGGGAAGCTGTGACTCTTGAATCAGTCCTGGAAGACCAGAAGAACCGGTGCTGGTATACAGAGAATGATTTTTCAAGACACTAGTGTGCGCTTGCTTCCGTAATACAACAGTGGCACGGCACCTGTTTGGCTTTGCTCCATCCTAGGCCAAGGGATGGGGAGGCTGCCTCACAAAAGGTTTTATTTCGTACCTGGTATCTCCCTCACCAGCTGTCTCCAAAATTCTGGTTAGCACAGAATTGAATCTACTGTTTTACTATAGGAGCAGCTGTTGTAGTGAGTAAAAGAAGCATAAGCTTGTGGTAGCAAGCTCTGGACATTCTCTGCTGCCTTTAACTACAGGGAGGACTTTGGATGCAGCTGTTAATTCCATAATATTACAATGAAAAATTGATTTAAACCTGCTGGGAAAACTGTATAAGTTGTTAAGGAGGTGTGGGCAGGGAGCTGAATTCAGAGACTTCCATCAGTTTCTGCTGGGCAGGTGAAACAAAGTCCAGGCACTGAAAGCTTGGGGGTTGACTGCCCCAAGCTGGACCACCAGTAATGCTTTCATGTCATCCCAGGATAGTTAAGTTTTAATCTAAAATGTTATTCTCCCTACATTCTCAGGAACTTTTGTTGTCCTGAGTCAGGACAGTTAGGCACGACCAGGCCCAGAGATGGCCACGCAGAATGTACCTCTGCTGCTAAGTGAGCACAGTTTCTGTCTTCAGCTTAAAATGGTGCTTTGTTTTGCCAGCTGTTATTCTTCCTGCAAAATTAGACTGGCTTTTGCTTCTGTAAGCTAAGGCTCAACAACTTCAGCACTCACTAGCAAGTTTTTCTTTGCATTTAGTACATGGAGATTCCAATTTGCCTCCACTGCAAAAGCTGATGCACAATATTGTCCTTCATAAGGGGGCATCTGAACTCTTTGAAATAACTGAATGGTTGAGGAGTGGGAGAAAATGAAGTCTTGTTTCCATTTTTGAGTGGAAGACTGAGATGAAGAAATGGAACTGACTGACCCAAGATCTCATAGTATTGAAATAAAATCAGATCTTCTGAGATTTGGGAGACCGTTGGGGTACGTTAAACTATTTAAATGCAGAATGTCAAAAGGGAAGAGTTTATTCTGGATGGTTACAAACAACGTTTTGTTCTGTGGTAGAATTCCTCATATGAGACAGCTTTCTGTTACTGTGGAACTGCACCAGGGATGCAAACTGGAGTGTTAAATTTTGAGGAAGGGGGAGTAGGTGTTGCTCTGCTGCAGGCTAGAATCTTGCTGTGGTAAATGGCAAACTTTATTTCAACATTAGGCTTAGATTTTTATAAAGATGGCTGCTAATAGCCTACTTGGTTGAATGAAATGCCTATATATATATGTAGGCATATATTTATATATATATATATATATATATATATATACAAAAAAAGTAAATAAGCCCATATGTAAGGATCTTTTCTGAACCAAAACTCTTCCCATTCCCCTTCAAGGGTGCATTGGCACTGCAGGTCAAAGCAGCTAGTTTAGGTTCAGTTGTACATGCAAGATGAAGTCAGACTGACATCTCTAACACTTAGATATCCTGTATATTAGGTTGAACTAAATGTGAAAATAATGCAGAAAAAAATCATATACAAAGCAGTATTGAGGAAGGTTTATCTACTTGCTGATGCAGTCAGCAAGTCTATAATGAAGGATCTACCTCTAAAATGCTGCAAGCCACTCCTAGAGAAGAGCTTGGTGCCTGCACAGGTGGGCAGAGCGTGGCACAAGCGTTTGCTAGCTCCAGGAGGCAGTGTCTTTATTGCTGTACACTACCGTAGGGCTGTGGGGCCCCGTGTACTCCATGCTGATTTCTGCTTTGTGCAGAGCAAAAAAGATTCAATATTATCTCTTCACCTGAAGAGTATTTGATTGATGAAGTGATTTGGGCTGTCTTAATGGAAATAATTAAAGAACACCTGAATATTACAGGCTGTAGGCCTCCAGCTGAGGCTGATTGCCATGATAAGGAGAAATGCTAGGAAGCATGATTTCTTTGAAAAGTTTATAAAAATCAGAGCTTCATGTTTTGAATGTTACAAATATTTAAAGGCAGCTCAGCTGACTGGTGTTTCTACAGGTGGAGAATGCATTCTACACATTCCTAAAAATGTGTTTTTAAAGGTGTCGTCTAATCACAAGAAGGCTCTATTGAAAGAGATACAGGAGAGGTGAACCAAGTGATTGACTGGAATTGCTGCCTGCTGTCTGTATTTGTGCGAGGTTATTATCATAGGCAATCAGCCATCTCCTTAGCTTTAAGATGAGAATGTTTTGAGACAAATATCAAAAAATAACTCTGGAGACAAGCACTGACATGGATCTCATTTATACTTGCCTTGGAGCTGGAAGATGCATGTGCTTCAAGGAAAGAAAACAAAAGAAGAGTGGAAGGCAAAACATGAGGTTCTTGGGGAAAATTGAACGGGTATAGAAGATCACCCAAGCAGATCTTGTGATTCTGGTATAATAGAGCAAATATGAAGCATTGTGTGTTCTGAAGCCTCCTTCGTTGTAATTCTACACTGTATGCTGAATTTTCATTTCGGTGGCTGGAGTCAGCACACCATCTATTTTGCTTCTGTACCCACAGTATGTTACATGGCTTTGTGTCTTTGTTTTTATCCCTCTACGATGGTGGAGATAGCGTGCCTCATCTGTTGGCAGAGTACGTACCACGTGAAACAAGGTGTGCACTCGGTCTCTATTGAAGTCTCGGTTCATTTTTTGCTTTTACCGCAAGCTAGTGGAAGAATCATTCAAAAACTAACATACAGGGCTGGAGGTCTTTAAAACAGCTTCACCTTCTCTTGAACTGATAAACAAAGAAAAAGTGAGTATGCTTTCAGTTTTTCTCCTTGCTGCCATTTCAGGGGCAATGCTGCATTACATATGAATACGTGGAATAAATTTTTAGTGACAGGATTTTTCTTTGGAAGCTTCTAACCTTGCTTAAAACAAGAAAACAGGATTGTGTCAGGATTCTAAAATGAGATTTGTGTTAGTCTCTTGGGGATGTGTGTTGCCTTATTGCTATTGAAATCAGTGAAGCCAGGACATTTCATAACAGACAAGCCTCAACTACTTATGATGTTGAAAATATTCTCCTGTGCTTAATAAGAAAAATAAAGCATTGAAGATGCAAAAATAAAAATGAGCTATGTTTTGTAATGGCGTAGCATCAGAGCTTTCAAAATGAATACTGTATTATTAATAGTGTTAGGGAGTTGTAATGCAGAAGAATTGGACACTGACCTTTTCTAGCTGTAGTAATTAGTTAGTATGAGGACTATATAGGGAATAAAAAGGGGACACGAGCAGTTTTGTTTAATCAATTAACCAAAAGATTTTTAAAGCAGGGGGAGGGAAAGGAAGGAAGGATTACCGGGGTCATTAAAACTGGTGAGGAGGCCTGGCCTACAACTATTAGTTTAGGGTATATGTTAGAGAGATTCTTCTCATTAAAGAACAGAAAGTGCTGAATATCTGGTAATTTGCTCTTAAATTAGGATGGAGCAATGGTGCCCTTTTCTGATCAAGGACCTCACTGCAAGGGCAGGGAGCGGAGGTGAGGATTAAAGCAGAATCATTGCAATGCTGTGAATGAGTCCTAGCTGTGTGAACTTGTTTCATGGGTTAAATATCAACCTTTAAATGAATTTCTAAAGCGTGTGGATTACATCCATCCTTCCACACAAACAGCCTGGGTGAGGGAGGCTGAAGAAAAAGCCAAGCTGTTCTCTTTACAGGTAATACTGTTCTCTTCACAGGTAATACGGGTTCAGCTTTATCTTCATGCTGGCAGGAATAACTCGGTCATATCCCAAGCAACTTGTGCTTGTCGGAACTCTTGTGTTTTCCTTCCTGGAAAAATGGCTTAAATGTATCTTTTGTAAAACAATGATAGTGTTAGAAGGTATATCCCATCATATTGTATGTCTCTTTATAGTTGAGATGAGCCTTCTTGAAAACCAGACTATTTATCTCTCTTTTTAAAATACTTGTTTGAGAGGTTAGAACAGATTCATCAAAGAGGACTTCTAAGGGTCAACTAATATTTGTAAACTGCTGGCTCTGATATTACCAGCCTCACCGATGAGGTCATTTTTAAGCAAGCTGTTTCTAGGAGGTTGCAAAATGTCATTTGTATTTACAGCTTTTATATTTTGTCTAGTCTTCAGGAGCATGTGGGTTTTCAAAGTGCAACACAAATCAGACAAGGGCTCTTTAGCTGTTGCTATTATCTTACCTGGGATTTCTCAGTATAAAATGCTCCTAAATCAATGTCTGTCAGAGTCAGATTAGTACCTGATTAGATCTGTCAAGTTTCTTCTAATGTATTTTGTGTCAGATCCCCATTTGAGAATGAATGGTTAGAGCATTGAAAGTTAATATATGATGCAATTGAAAGTTCTGTTGTACTTTCGTTTTTCATTTTGAGTTGGTTCCCCTAGCGAGTACAGTAGGGCACAAATGAAAGGCTCTAACCCCAGCAGACTTTTGCTGCATGATGTCATGCAGTGCGTCACTCCCCAAAGAATTTGCGATAATTGTCACACGCTCTTGCCAAAATCATGAGCTGTGTGCAGTAATGAAATCCTAATAGCACACAGCTGGTTTTAAAGGCACACACTCACTCTGTGGCTTTAAACTTGGCCAGTCAAGGTCTGTTCCTGCTGCTCTGTGCCTTAACTTGGGGTATTGGTGCCTGACCCCCGTAAGCAAGAGCGGAGGACAGAGCCAGTGGTGCTCGGAGCCCTCCGGCCCTGCCTTTTCTGCATGTAGTAGGCAAGGGGCAGTGGCTTGAGTCTCCTCTCCAGTTTATCACAACCACTTGGCTATGACAGTGAAATGTCTGCCTCGTGTCGCCTTCAACTGCATTGTGGATTTATAATTACCCCTTACCTTCAGCGCCCTCACAGATCTTCTATTTTCCCAGGCTCCAGTCCTGAGAACACCCTTCTCTGGTGCGTATTTATTTTTTTTTATTTATAATTGGGTCATTGCCAAGTGGCTTTGACCTCTCCAGTTGGCTTCAAAACCCGTATCTTGTGTGGAGGAGTCGATTTTCTACCTCGCAACAGACATATTCACTCACTCTGTTTCTTAAGGTGGGGAACAAATCTCAAGCAAGTATCTCATTTCTTAAGAAATGAACTGCTGGATTATACTGAAATTAGTGATTGCAGGTTCCTACTAGTCAGTTTGGTGGTCAGCTTCATAGTCTGGAAGAAGAACAGGGAACCTCCTGTGGTGATTATTTTGGGATTAGCCCTCAAAAAGGAGAAAAAGACCACTTCTGAGGCATCTGAAGGCTGGAGCAGAGTTTAATGTTGGAGTATAAATAGTTGCAAAAGATGCCTCTCAGGTTGGCATCCTGACTTCCCTTTCCATGGTCCAGAATATTGTCACATCTGTGGCCACTTGCTGGTGCGTGCAGCCTGCGGAGAGGTGAACAGCAGACCGGTTGGACTCGGTGGTCAGAGGATCTGTTTACAGGTCAAGGCTTCTTCACCATCTTGGTGCTGATGGAGGCTCTCGGGGCTGGCAGTCCTCATGCTCTGTGACAGGATCCTGAGTATGTGTTTGGAAGGGCCATGTCTATTTTCTGCTGCCTAAATCTCTTATCTGTTGATGTGCTGATCGCACCAGGTGGGACACCCAGTGCTCTCAAAGCCCTGATGTCAGCTGTCTGCTGAAGAGAAGTGACAGTTGTCACTGAATGAAGAAGACAAGTGGAAATGCCTTGGTTGTCACAAGCCAAGGGAGCTCTCGATCTCCCTGGGACGGTTGCTGTACAGTCTGCTACACTGGAGTGGTCACTGGATGAGTGTACAGTGTGAAGCAGTGAAAATAGTTTTCTTATCCAAGCTGCTTGTTGTTTAAAGAGGGAGCAAGACACTGAGCACATTGGTGAGAGTAAAAGATAAGGGTGGTTACTGGCAGTCAGTTTCACAAATGAACTCTAAAATGGTATTTGTAAGCTAGGTTAAAAGGTGTAGTTACCCTCAGGATGACAGCCCTTAATAAACTGGACTTGCTATTGGGAAGTTGTGAAGAACAGACACACTCAGCTTTGTCTAAGTGCAGGAGGAAAATTCTGGAAGTTACTGAGGAAGGTCAAATCAAAATATGGAAATTTGGGCAAGTCAGTAAACAGATATATCTCCATCTAGAATGAGAAAAAAAAAACAAAAACAAAACAGCTATTGCTCCAGAAACAGTAAGCAACCCTGGATGAGGGGACTAGGAAGCTGAATAAGCCTTTTACAATTATAGGAGTCTTCTGTCTAACCACTCATGAACCAAGTATGCCAAGGGAAGCTATGAGTGTGGTAGCGAAGGAGCACGGGAGGGCTGCAGGTCCCATGGCATGGGAGAAGGATGCTGCAGAAAACGGTGGGTAAGTGATGTTGGGTAGAAGAGGCTCCCTAGGAATGAAAGGATTTCTAAGTCTCTTAAAACATTTGGAGTGCTATCGGTGTGTGCATAGGAATACCCCAGGATCTTTTCAAATTTCTGGGAAGTAGCTGAGTATACTGATCTATTTACCTTGTGCAAATAGATCCCTTTCTCCATGCACCCATCTTAGGGAAATTTCAGTTAAGCTTTGTGTGTTTATATCAAACACCTACAGCGTGCCTGCCCTAAGGCTGTGGGAGGAGAAGTTAAGCAGTATGTTAGCTGTGAGTGCTGCAGTGCTATGGGGTTGTTTCAAGGCAGCGATATGTTGAGAGTCTTTGTTATTTAACAAGGAGAATGGCCATGGCTATTTTCAGAGCGAGTCAGCTTCTCGGTGGGAAATGGTAATAGTAGTGTAAACCTGTTGCACGGGGCAAGTGTCTTAGCTGGGAGTACTCTCCTATTTCACAATGTTTTGTTTTTGTCATATTGGTAAATGCTTAAGTGAAACAATATTAAAGTAGGCAATGATTTTTTTTTAAAAGGGAGATTACAAAATGAAAATAATGAAGTAGCACTACATGGCCAGGGGCTTTAGCTGTATAAACAGAAGTTAATACTAGATCCATCTCCAAGTTTTGCAAGGGAGAGAGTGGAGATCATGCTGATTATTATTGTTTTTTTTTCCTCAGGACCAATGTAATAATTAAGAACACTATCCTGAAAGAATGATCAGACACATGAATAATGGGATTTATTTTTAAATAGTCGCGTGATAAAAGGCAGAACTGAAACAAAGAAATCTGTTTTGCAATGAAGCTTGGCTGCCAGCAGTTGGATGGGGGGAGAATAAAGGTGGCTGCTTGGTACAATTACTCTCTCCTTTCTATTATTTTGGTGCATATAAATAGAAGTGGTAAGTATGGAACGTATTTTCTGCACAACTCAAAACAAGTGTGGGACAATGAGGGACAATCAGCTTCTTGTCATCTTAGAGAATTTTCATAATTAGGTACTGCCAATGCCACTTCCCTGCTCTGTTTGGCCTTTGTGCCAGAATAATTAATGTTGGTTTCATAGGTGGGACAGGGGTGCAATATCCTTCCAAAAATACTGGTATCTTCATCTTATTTCTGTGGGTTTCTTTGCAAATTCATGTTATGCCTGGGAAAATAAAACAGAAAAAGTACTTGGAGGTGAGAACAGCAGCAAAGAGTCTGTACTCTTCATTAGGCCTTGCAGTTAGATATCCTGCTAGATCTATCCATTATATAGATGCATTAAATGAGGGTGTCTGCAGGAACCCTTCCTTTTTTTGGTGGAAGGCTAACAGCACTGTGCCTGTGCAACTACACGGGTCTAAAGTCCTGCCATTTTCAAGGCTTTCAGAAAAATAGGATGTGGGCAAGCCCAATATTGTTTTTCTGTGCTCTTTGCGCCTTGGTGACTGTGTTTTCAGTCACAGCATGTATTTATGCAGATTAATTCCATAATTTTTCCTGTGATGGTGCAGAAAGGTTGGTTTCATCGAAATGTGTGATGCTATGCAAGAACTGTGCCACAGGAGCTCAGGCATTGGTCGGAGTTTCTTCAGTGTGGGTTGGAGTACATCTGTTTTCCTTAAAAAGCCAAACGCCACCATCTCGATTTGAAGGATTTTGTTTCTAATCTTTCTGCTGTTAAGAAGGGGTATAATGAGAGGGAACAAAGACCATCTCTGGAGCTCTAATGCAGCCCGATGCGCCTCCGTGAAGCATTCAAATACCATGAGTTCCACACAAATGACTATAAATAATTGCCTAGGTTGGCCTGACCTCAGGTTGTCTGCGAAGATGATCTGATAATGGCACGAGTGACTCTGATTCTGTTCTGAAGCAGAGATCCCATTTAGGATTACACTTATTTGAACTCCCTGTAATTTAAGAAGGAAGCTCTCTGCCTACGCCAGTATTGGAAGCACAGTCTGAACTCAGGGGTCAGTGATGTGGCAGTTGAAATCATCATGAAATAAGTCACTTGGGACACGAATTTAAGTAAAACCAAAAACTTACCTCCTCCAAGCCCAGGCTCAACCCCGATCTTACCTTGACAGCACAGTTGTTTCCCCTGGTCTCTCAGCCCTGGTCTTCCCGGCCCTGTTTCATACTAACTGTGTTGCAGACTGAGGCAGCTCTTTGCAGCACCTCCGATACGGAGCTTGGCATGCTCTGGCGAGCAGCTTGCGGAACACCCAGTTAGGCACCCCCTCTCTGCACAGGAGCCCCCTTGCCTGGTTTCCCTTTCCGTGGCAAGTGGTGGACGTTGGTTCCCAAGAGTTATCCCATTTCATGAAAAGCTGTCCAAGGAAGAGCTCACTGTTAACCAAAGCAGCCTTTATTACTAGTCTGCTTTGTTGCTCCTTCTTTCTTTTGTGACAAACTATAAAGAGCCAAACTTAACTCTTTTTTTCTGGTAGCGTTTTGCAGAATGCTTAGTACTAGCAATAGTCTCCTTACCTCCTGTCAGTACAGCCCCAAAGGCCTAGAACTCACAGCACTTCTTCAACCATGATGTTGATGATACAGAAAAACAGAAAGTGAAACCATTTGGGGGGTTTTGGACCTGGTACGATACCATAGTCACAACTGGTAAGATGTGAAACTTGTCATTATGAACAAAGCCATCAAAAACTCCTAAACAATGTATTCCCCAGAGTGTATTCTGCCTTCAGAGACAGAAAAAATAACCATTGGCAGCACCTTCTCAAAACAGCTATGTCTGACTTGCTGTATGTGATGGTCCCAAATTCTTCGTGTTTTACAGCAAATCCGGATTTTAGAGTGCTGTAGAATGCTACTGCTTGGAAACTGTGTTGAATGTACTAGTGAGAGGGACGCAGATCCCTTCAAAAGGGCTCACAGCCTGGCAAAATATGGGAGCTGATGCTGCCACTGCAGATATTTACTGTTGTTGCTGGTAGAATATATGGGGTGACGGGGAAGTTTGGGAAGTCCCTATCTTAAAATAAATAACTTGCTGTAGGTAGATAGTCTATAAAGATTAACTGTGACCTCATTAGGCCAGACTGTTACTGTATAGTTTTGTTACTAGTACCATTTGAAAATCTTTAAACCTTATACAAGACTGGAAGAAATCTCCAGAGGGATCTACGTGTTATTTTATTTCTTCCCAAATGGTTGTAAAAACAATATAATGTTACTGTTTGAGGAATCTCCAAAGAAGCATGAGAACTTTAATACTTCAATACCAATGCCTTTTCTGAAAAACAGTTTAGTAACCCTAAATCATAACTCCAGTTATCCTTTCTCTCCTTAGCCAAGAGCAATTCGTTCAGGGATATGATAAGTATTTGGGGAGGTTTTAGGGCCAACATGATTTAAGTTGTCAATAGTGATAATATGAATCATAAGTGAATCAGTCTTCACTATCATATATTGAACCATATAGTGGGAATGGAGATTTAAATAGGAAGACTACATGGGGAGGACAGTTTTATAGGCGTGAGAAAGGTGGCAGATGGGGCATCTGGCCCCAGGCCAGATTTTAGTTTGTTATATAGAATCTTATTTGCAATGCCTTGTAACCTGTTGAGATTTTTCCAAATACCTGTTCAACTTGGTCATGTCTTCCATTGAAGTGTAATGGGCAGTGAGTTTAAACAGCATGGATTTAGGAAAAATAAAAATACTCAAATACTTTGGATCATTACCAAAGCATATGGTAATACATTTGTGTGAGGATAAAGAAAAGGCAGGTGAGATCTGCTGTGTGGGAAGGCAGGCTTCCAAGAGCATTAACATTTTATTTTAGGAGATGAATAAAAGCTTCAGAATGGCTCTAGACTTGGCAGGTAAGGGTTGTTATGCTTCATCTTGCCTCTTGGCCAGAGAGCTCAGTAAGTGGGAGCTTGCCAGATACGGCAGTCTTCCCCACTACCTGAATTTAATTTAAACCATTCTGCACAGCCCTGATTTTAATCCTTTCATTTTGGTTTTGAGTTACCGCGTATATGGCACAATGGAAATATTTTTTTAAACTCAAATTAGAAACATACTTCAGGAGACAAAAAGAAGTGCCTGTCTTCAATGCAGAATGAAACATCTTCTAGATGAAATATAATCTATGTTTCTATGAATCATGGTAACATTTTGCTTGAAACGTTTGGTTATCAGTGGAGAAATGTGGCGTAGTTGTGTGGTGCTCTTTGCTTCCCCATCCCTTTTTAGTTTGTACAAATTGCACTAAACTTCCTTCAGGCTGGCCAAATCTTGTAATATTGCAAAGAAAATATGCTTCTGAAATAACTTGGGGCGGAAGTATGATGTGTCAAAGGTAAATATTAACGTCATTTTTTTTAAACTATATTTTGAGGAGTATGTAAAAATGTCAGGTTGCTTCTGTGGCCAAATTGCTGAAGAGTAAACGCAATACAAGCACCCACGCTTTACATTGTGCATCCAAAATAGTGTTTTTTTCCGTGCGGAGAATTGTTTTTTCTCTTCACATAAGTGGTGGCAACAGTGTTGTCCCCTTGGTTTCCAGGATGCTCCATCAACTTGTGCTCTGAAAACAGAGCAGACTACAGAAAGCATAAACTCTCCAAAAAGCAGAATCCAGGTAAAACTGTGGGAAGAGGGATAAGAGTGTTGGGTTGCCCAGGCCGGCCGTGTTTTTGCCCCAGAGCTTAGTGTGCTGTGTAGACAGAAGAAAGTGGATTTTTGCAATGCTGCCATGGACTTCTCATAAGCAGGCTAGAAAATGAGATCCTGTATGAAACTACTACAGAGTATTACCAAGAAGATCCATGAAATAATCTTTTTATTCCCTTAGCGTTGGAAAGTTTCCCTGGGCATAGTGTGTCCTGTTCAGAAAAACATAGTGGAAATCTGTATCCAATGAGTAGCTATTGGTGATTCACTGTCAAAAAACGGAAAGCTGTTCTGGGTGCGAATTCAGAGCTATTTATTATCCTCATCAGAGACAATGGCTAAAAGTAGAGAGCACGGATGAAACTTCCTGATGATACCGAACTAATGGGAGTGGATTTGGTTTCAAAACTCTCCCTTGGCTAAGCCGTGAGGAAGCACGAGGGCTGCGGGGAGGGCCCTGCCGCGGGCAGGAGCCACGCGCAGCGCGAGCGGCGGCGCCCCCCGCGGCCCCTTCCGCCCTGCGTCCCACGGCATCGTGCTCTCGGGAAGACGGGCACGCGCGCTGTGGGGGGACGGGCTGCTGCTCGGATCCATGACGTGATTCCCGGAGCTTTGGAGAGCTTCCTCGGGCATGGCGTGTCCTGCTGCGGACGCCCCGTTTCCGAAGGGGGCAGTCCCAAGGGGAGCGAACGGATCCTTCCCTGCGGAACGTTCCTGATCCCGCGGGAGCCCCGAGCCGCTCGCGGCCCTTCCCGCAGCCCCCGAGCAGCAAGCGGCTTTTGCTTAGGCCTGGCAGGGAATCCTTTAGTAAGCTGGCGGAGGGAGACTTTTCCTTTCCTAGTTACTCCATATGTAACTGTTGAGCTAGAAAGAACAGGCAATTCAGGGGGCAAGACCACCTTGTCCCAGTGCATTTAAATAAAATAAATAAATAAATAAGGAGAGTTGACTAGCTGAGGCTCTTGGAGTGACAGGTCAGTGTAATGGCCCCTTTCCAGGCCCCAGCTGTGGGACTGGGCCTGGGCAGGTGGGCTGGGCTGGGACATCAGGGCCCCTGTTTTTAAACTGGAGCCCTTGGTTCTTTAGGACAAATCAGCTTGAGCAAAGCCCACTTGGCAGTGCGTACAAAAACTGTAACGGGGCTTGGTTACGTATTTGTCTCATCGTATACCATAGAGCGCTAACGCTTTACTGCTCCACTCTCCCAGTAAGTGGGGTTCATTGCTCCTAATCCTCAGGAGACCAGAACCGCCACGCGGCCCCTCGCTGCGTGTGAGGAGCAGCCCTGGCCCAGCAGGGCCTTGGGCAGAGCCCTCCCTGGCCCCCGCGCCAGCGGCTCCGCGGCCCCTCGTCCCCGCGATCCCAAACGCTGCTCTGAGGCACGGCACAATGGGCGCAATTTTTATGTCAAAAGCTTATGGCAAATGTACAAATTTATTACTTAAATTTAAGACTTACTGGAGTTGCTCGTCCATAGTATATTGTCAAAAATGTAAAACTGACGCCTAAGCATTTGGCAGTATGTTAGGTAAGTAGTATATGGTTCAGCGAGGAATACTTTTTAGGTATCTGCCTTGTTAGAAGTGGTCCCAACCAAGTTAAGGAGGAAAAAAAAAAATCAATGCTGGGTGTGTGTCCAAGTATGTAAAGTGGATTGCTAAGCACCTGAAGGCGAGTTACTAAAGATCTACAACTTCTGTTTCCTGAAAGAAGCGTGTGTTTGTTTCTTATGCAGAAGTCCTCGTCATGGCTGAGAAACCTCTCAAAGCACAGCAGTCGTGGATGGTCTCGAAGGATGTGACGTGTTCTGCAGGGCATGAGATCTGCTCGGCTGGCTGAGACCCTGACGCCCTCTCAGGTAGGAAGGAGCTCGGTTTTGTTGAGATCTGTAACAAATGTTGGGTGAATAGATCAAAACCTGGAATTGGTGGTTTGTCCCTGTTGCAATTTAACTTGCACAGAATCCTATAGTTTAATGTTGCTAATTGTTACCTGACGAATAATGGAGCTAATTCTAGGAGAAGTTGTTTTTTTCAAAACCTAAAAGAGAAATTTAGGAGTTCGAGACAGTTAATAGTCCTAAACTATACTCTGCTTTCCAGAACAGCTATCATGAACCCAGTCTTGTCTTCTTTCTAGCCTAGTCCTACATATCTGTATTTCTCCTCTGCAGTTAGCCATAGTTTAAGAAAACAAAACAGAACATGTCCCCAGAATCCTGACATTCATCTGAATTGTGTTTCAATCCAACATTTTTACTTTGTTTTTATTGTTCTCTACTTTTATCTCTAGCCACAAAGGAGTAAAAAATTTCACCTTTTAAGCGAAAGAACTGAGGATATGCAGCATTGAAGTTGCAGCTGTCTGTGACTGCAGGATTTCTCAGAAGTAGGAGAAATAGCTAAAATGAATCAAGAAATAGCTTATTAAAATCCTGACACGTATTCTTTGGTAAGACTGAAAGGCGTAGGACTCTCCATTTGGAGAAGAGTGTACGGAGCACAGGAATGTGCTGTCGAGGCCAGGAATGCGAATTTGCCATGGGTACGTTAAAAAATGATTCCAGTTTCCCTGTTCTGTCCCTGACTGCCCTCAGGAGAACTGCAGGACAGACAAGGGAGCGAGTAGCTTTGTAAAAGGAGGGAGGAAAAAAAAAAAAAAAAAAATACCACTAGTATCTGCAACCTGACATTGAGAGTACAGCTGGCTGCAAATGGTGGGCGGCTTTGTTTGGTTCTCTGTTTTCTTATGACTGTTTTGAAAGTGAGTTAAGAGAAGAAAGCATTGTGCTTTTGTTGCTTCTCATATTTTCATCACTGATCATGATTTTTGCTTGGGTGAAGTGCTTTCTGTTTGTAACTACCCTAGGCATATCCCTTACCCCGCTCTGTCTGAGAGGACCTGAAAACTGGGGACGGGAGGGGAGCTGCTCAAAAATCAGCATTTATCAATTAAAATCAAGTCCTGCTGAGCTGACTTGTGTTATCTTGCTTTTATAAGCTGCCTTGAATGTTATAGATTAGTTATAGTACAAGTTACGAACTGGTGCTCTGTGATTTGTCCCAAACGGTGACTTCTTTCCCTCTGGTCCTTATTGTGGCGGAGCCGCAGGACGGAGGGGAAGTGTTTGTTTTTCCCTTTGTTGCTTTCCTTGGTGCTTTAGATGCTCTGCCTGGAGTTTCAAAGCAAGGACAAGCTTACATAGAGAGACTTCAACTTCAGGTTGCCAGGGTTTGAGTCTATATTTCAAGTAGCTATGTCCTTTTTGACTATTTCATCAAGGACATAATGATTGATCATGAAGGTGTATCAATCTGCCAGTAATTTGATGGGGACACATGTGTTAATGCACAGGTATTGAAATGTCTGTGCTGCGGGTTCATGTCTGGAAATAGATTGTTGATTGTCTTTCATGACACTGTCAAAATACTTCAATTAGAAATATGTGTAATCTGTATTTTCCCAACACACTTTCCTTATTTTTTCCTGCACTGTATTTTTGTAAGTTGTTCTGTTCTCAATATAGACCCACTGGGTCTGTCTTCCCCCCTAACCTCTCAGGACATAGTCTGTGAGGGGGAAGTGTTTAAAAATAATTGCAACTATGCAAGAGCAGCCTGTATCCTTTCTATAGAGTAACTGACATCAGGCTTCTGGGTTCACGAAGTGGTCAACAAAGGATCAGTAAAAACATCTACTGATTCTGAAGCACAGGCGTATTTTTTTCCTCTCTCCTTTAAAGGGAAAATGTGACTTTTCAGGCAGGAGTAAGTTTTCAGCCTTTGGGCAAGCCCAAGTGCCGCAAACCTCTTATTAAAAAGAGCAGGACTCTGTGCTGCAAAAAACTGCCCAAGTCCTTAAAATCTTGCGCTCTGAGAGAGCCCCTCGCCCTCCTGCAGCCCCAGGCTGGAGCACAGATGACATGGGGCCGCACAGGAGCGGCACAGAGGGCAGGGAGGGGGGGTCCCTGTTGTTACCCCACCCTTGGGCCCTGTGCAGGAGCGCGGGGGCTGGTGCTGCTCCCAGGACGAGCTCCAGCCTGGCCGCGGGACGCGGGGCGGCTGCGCCGGGACAGGGGCGCCGGGGCCCGGCCTGCCCCTTGCTGGGCTTCGTGTGTCCCCTGCTATGCTGAAGCACCATCGAGAGAAGCTTTGGAGATCTTGCAAGCCCTCCTTCGAAACCACCACTGGGTTGCTGGTAGAAGTAGTGTGTTTTGAGTACATGCACATGCAGTTGGGAAACCATTAGTTATGTATTTCTGCTTTCCTCCCATCTAACAAAGCCAGGGTTTCTTATAAATTGGTATCTGCTAGGAACAGTATTTGACACTTTCCAAATTTTTGGCTTGCTTTTGGAAGACTAAATCTTGAAGTAATCATTTCCTTTTAAATAGAATGCATTTCTTTTTTTCTTGGCGTATGAGATTGAAGGGGGAAAATAACACACTTTTTCCCTCAGCACTGGCTGTGTTCAGATAGAGTTATGCAAAACCTCTCACGGCTTTACCAGTATGTTATTTCCTCCTTGAACGCTAGTAGATTTTTCTGGCTATGTAGCTCCTTTTCCTGTTTGAAACAGAAACTATCTCAGAGCTTGGGATTTTCTTAATGCATTTACTGTGTTTACAGAATATATGTACGTTCTTGGGAAGGAGCATAAAAGCGTAGGCTCCTACAGAGATGTCTCATTAGGCACCTCTCCCTGTCCTTCGGATGGGTTTTCTGCCGGCTCTTGTCAGCCCTCTTCCACTCTCACTGTTTCACTGATGCCCCCTTCTGCCCTTCCTGCCTCATACCAGGGACATTCTTATTTCAGCACTAGACGGGCGCCGTGCGGCCTCACAAGGGCAGTCTGGGCTTGATGGCTGCTTGGTACTGTCTGGGACAGGGCCATCCCTGTTGTTTCTGTACTGCTCTTCCTTTTATGTTTAAACCATTAACAGTTTCTGTTAGCAGGAACCATGTGAACGCACTAGAAATGCACTTGGCAGAGAATGTGCAGTTTCTCTCTTCCTCATATGCCAAGTACACAAGCAATCCAGCTCTGAAAAGAATATTTTGCTGCTCTTAGTTGTGTGCTCCGCAGGGAATTTTAATTCCATGTATCGTCTCTGAACTAAACCTCTTTCCACCCCTTTGACCTCCCAAAAAGTGGATTTGCAAAGTTTAGGCAAGTCTCTACAGTTCTTGCTCCCTTAGTCCTTCCTTTTCTGACGCACCCCTGAATGCAGTGCAGGAGTGCGCATACCCTTGTGCTCGGAGAGCTGCTGTTTCCCAGCCTGTGTCCGTGCCATGCTCTCCTCCGCTCAGCACGCAGCAGCAGGAGCCTTCCCAGACGCGCACTCCGTCTTGCCAGAGAGATCCAGCTGGAGAGATGGGAATGCTGCTCTGATCTGCGCTCTCCGCCGGTGCTGCCCTTGAGCAATCTGCTCTTGCTGGCTGCGTTTCTGCAGCCCACGCTCTGCTAGGAAATAAGTGAAACCATCAGTTTGTGTCTCATAAATCACCCATTTGTAATTGGTTTGTGGGGATGTGACCCTGGCACTAAATGACTTCAGACCTGCCCTTAGAAATGCGTTCAGGAATGGTTATTCTGCCAGGCATCCCTGTGGGAATGCTGTTAGTGTACCTGGCACACCAGGGGCTGCCTTAGCATGGATCAGGAACAGCCACTCTGGGAAAAGTCCACACGCAGGTTAAGTCCTTACTTTCTGAGGTTGTCATCCCCGGGACAGTTCCTGGAAGTCTCTTCTCTATGTAGATAGCTAAGAGTCCACTCAAGTGTGGATGCTTCTGTAACAAGTGCTAAGAGTGCAGGTGCTTGAGTGCTTGAAACCCAAAATATCTATCTGTAGGCTACTCTGTCAATTCATAAGAGGGGCGAGAGGATGAAGGCTGCTTTGGTTCGGAAGGAAATGGAGGGGGGGGGTGGAAAAAATCAATTTCCTCAAAACTTTTCAAGGAAAGAGATGGCTGCAGATAAGGTTTTTCAAGTCTTCTAAGATGCTAACACTGTTTCCTGATATCTTTTGTATATCCGACACAGTGGAAGAATATATTAGTCACTACACTCTCTTTGCTTTTAGGTATAGGTGCCACTTAGTATGGAAGAATCTCTCTTCTAGGTCAAAGTGTTCTGCTTGCGCCACAATGCCAGTTTGACATTAAATGACTTAATGACTAATAACAAAAATAGTTCAATATTTCAGTCCTTATCATGTTAGGCTGTTGGCAATACTAATATGGAAAATGAGCATTTTGGAAATGAAAAATATTAATTTTTACCTAAAAGCCATGAAAATAATCCTCTTGGGGTCTGTAAATGCATTTCAAATAAAACTTTGAATAAAACACATCAAAGCATGTGTTTGATAACCAAGATTAAATAACAGGAAAAAATTCCAACCCAAGTTCCACAGAGCTTTGTATTTCAAGCTTTCTCCTGCTTTTTTAGCTGCTAGCATAGCTGTCCCTCAGAATAAAACTCCTGCTCCTTGCTCTAAACAGCAAGCAACACAGAATGAACTTAGAGAGCAGCTTCCCACTGCCTTCTGCTCAAGAAATGTTGACATATAGGAGTGGCAGAGAGGAAGGTGCAAACAGATGAAAATCCCAGCTGAATGAGTGAGTTTTTAATCTCCTTGCACCTGTTTCCAGGATGGAAGTGTGAGAGTGATGGGGTGCAGAAAGGAATGTTACAACCTGGGCAGCAGGATGTGAGCGCAGGCACAAGTCCCCAGGGGGACGAGGGGGCTGGAGCTGGTGTCATATTTCAGACCTTGAATTTGAAGAACCTGCTATTGAAGATGTATGTCAAATAATTAAAGAGGAGTACTTAGGGAGGAGTTGAGCAGGAGGAGAGAGGGATTTACATGCACCAACCCCCCTGCCATGAATGCATCAGCTTTTAAAATGGTTTGATTTCCCAAGGATGTTGCTGTGAGCTGGTAGTAACGATGCCGCTGTGGGTTTGGTGCATGGCACAAGGTGATCTCACCTCCAGAGGTAACTGCTCGTGCCCAAAGCTGAGTTGGGAGCACAGAAACATAGCTGGCTGAAAATACGGGGCTCCTAGGAAGGGTTTGCTGTTGGGTCAGAAGTAGCTAGTGCAGCCTCTGCAGAGCAGTGGGCCATGAAGGAGCTGATCCCTTGTTAGAGACAGGGCAGGGGAGGAGTTGCTGGTAGCTTTTCCTCACCCTCTTCTTCATCTCCGCTTGCACATCACTAACACCCTCACAGTTAGCGAGCCTGAACCCGTGTGTCACAAGACACTCCGCTTGGAGTCTGGGAAGACACCCTGGATTTCCAGCTGTTCATTCCTCAACCTTCTTGTTCATTACAATGACATACTTGGGAAAATTAGCTGAAATCTTCTGCTTTGCAGTGTTTCTGGAAGCTTGCAAGTCTGCCCTTTCCCCTTAGCTTGTATCTGGGTCCAACATCAGGTACTGCATTGCTAGCGATGGAGACTTTAAGGCAGCAGAGGTACTGCGTGGTTCTAGTCTGGATGCTTTACAGTCCTCTGAAATGATGCAGACTAGAACAGCCAGTGGTGTTTAAAACCCCATATTATTACTATAAATCCTGTGGTGTTTTTTTTTTTTTTTCTTTCCATTGGCTCATGTTGGGGTGGACTCCTGAAAAGCTTGACAGGAGCTCTGGACATTTTTGATATATGGCATCAGGTCTGTCGGTTCAGAAATCCCACACAGAAGCTTGTTTTCAGAAAAAGAGAAAATAAGATTAAACAGGACAGGGAATGCTGTTATGAAAGAATGAAAATATTTTCATTACCAGGGTATTTGTATGTCAACAGCTGATAGGGAATGATGTGAGACATTCCCAGAAGGACTCCCAAAGACTTTTCCTTGTGCTATAGACCAATTAGCAGAGCCCAGATTAAGTGAGCAATGCCACTGTGCTGCTTGCAATGTTAAAAAAAAAGTGTGATATTCAGACTCTTTATCTAATAAATATTTGGTTGCTTTTATCCTTGTGACTTTCAGTATGCTGTGTGCAAGAACTGTACATTTGCACGTAATGGAAGAGAAAATGGTAGCTGTGCAAACAACTGAGAGGCAGGGGGAGATTATATAAAAAGAGCTGACATGGGACTGGAAGCTTCTAAGGTGGCTTTAGGAGTTGATAAAAGAGACAATGAGCAATTTCAGTTCCATGCTCTGCCATTCCAGTTCTCTTGAAGCAGCCCTTGAACTGGCCCAAAAGAAATTGTTTGACTTAGTTATTTCCCTATCTTGAAGTGGCTTAGAGATGTTTTAATCTTTTCCTAGAGAAAGGAACTGAATGATTAGAATAAAGGTAGCGAAAAAATAGCATGATTAAAAAAACAAGGCTTACAGTGTTCCTTAACTTTCTTAGCAGCTTCTGGATTCCACGACACAAGTGTGCCTTTTCAAGCTTTACCTGCCTTGGATCCTAGGAATTAGTGTTTGTTTATTTGAAATGGCCAGAAGAAATATTGTTACAGGCTTAAAGAGCATTAGCTTTTCACTGAGTTAATTCTAGGATAGCTTTTCATTTCCATGTGCTCAGAGGTTTGTGTGACTTAGCGCTCGGGTACCCGAATGCAGTCATTGCTGTTATGATTGGGAATCAGCTGGCTCATCAGGAAGTGGTGTTGCCTCTATGACTCATCTGTTACGTCCATTCCTTAAGGAAAGGTAAAAACAGTGGAATGTGTTTCTGTTTCATGTTAGCACTTAAAGGCCTTGCATTCCCTAAGGCCATCTCATCTGTGTCGTTGGGCTGCTACATGTTCATCCTCTGGATATTTTCACCTTATTTCACCTTCGTGGAAACTGTTTTTTCACCAATTGCCATTTCTAAATGTGAGGCCTCAGGACTCTGCTTCTTGGGGCAGATGATATTAGTAATATTGCAGAAAGCCCCAAGATAGGGTGAGGATAGTGCTGCCCAAAGCCATGTGCCGCGAGCAGCTTGCAGTGATATTTGAACTGGATGTTTCAAAAGGATCTACCAATTTGGGTGCAGAACACAGGTAGAAAACAAAGGGAGCTGTGCCCACCAACAACATGGGCAACATGACAATCCTGTTCTAGCGCTTTTAGTAGTAGTGGTAGTTTGGTTAAGAATATGTTTTTGGGTAGGACCATCTGTCAGAACATGTATCTCAAACTTTCTCTTTAATTTGGCCTGTGTTTTCTGTTTTCACACTAAGCTCCAGGACATCTTGTTTTGGAGCTATCAAAGAGTTGTGGTAACAGTAAATGTAATTCCTTTTCCTAATGCTTTTTCAGATTTTGTTCTGAAACTCATGGACTTCTTTTCACTGTCCTTCACTCTGCCAGTCCCCAGTTTTGCTAGGGCAATTCTTTTGTAGTTTTTTTTTCACCTCATCTTTGTCCCCCTCTCTGCTCCCGCTGAATTAATGCAAACAGAAAAGTTTTAGTTTCCCTTCCTACACAGAAGAGCCCAGCACACCAGGGTACTTTGCTGGGAAGGGGTACAGCCCCCTGAATGTTGTTTCCAGTATGGGAAGAAGAGCCAGGCTATTGCAGCTTTCCCTTCCTGCAAGGAGGATGAAAGTGAAAAGACCAAGTTAAATCAGTATCTACTGATGGCTGTCTAATAATCAAACTGGAAATGGCCTTTTCCCTGCTAAGGATGGCTGGAAGCGCTTGGAAGAAGAGTCACTGCAGGGATTGTGCTGTGGGTGGGGATACACTAACAAAAATGCGGTGAATAACTGGACAAAATTGTACAGCGCTCTACCCAGCGCGAGGAAGCCTTCACCTCTTGCCGCAGTGTTTTGGCATCAAAAAGACTTTATCTCCAAGTAACGTGTGGAGCGTAAGGTGGATTGCAAAAGAGGAATGCAGACAGCCTCTCGTATCAGCACGTTGTTTTGGTTATGACTCTACCGGGTTTTTGTAAAATGCATTTGGTGGAGGGGAGGGGGAAGGGGAATCAGTATGTCCTTTGTATTTTCTTGGTTAATCAAGTGAACTTCTGTCAGAAATTAGCACTTCCAAGGCTTAAAAAAAAAGTGCTATTTCTGTTTTCATGTGACCTCAGACATTGCAGCAGGCTGTCTCAACACCAGTATCCAAACCGAAACAAGCTCTTGCATCTCTGGCTGTAGGCGCAAAGGTAAGGGGACAGGATCCAGCCTTGTCAACAGATGTAGGGTGATGCATTTGGAGAAAGGAGCATTTTGGGGTCTGGCTTGAGGGCGGTGGCTGTTGCACTCACAGAATTGTCAGGATTGGCAAGACCAAAGTTCTCAACCAATCATGTTTTCTATGGACTTGTTTCTGGGTTATCTGACAACTTCTGCCTCCTCTCCTGCTTTTTTCCTCTCTACTGTGATTGGTTTTAACCAGTCTTTGCACTGGAGTTGTTGCCCGAAATGTTCATGCGTAGCTACTGACCTTCCCTTTCTGTGGGTTTGTGGTTCCTTCTGTACTTCTAAGGTAACTGTTCTGAAATGTTGAAACCAACAATTCAATTTCAAATAATTCAAAGATCAAGGAAAATGTAGGGGGTGGTTTTGATGATAAATTCCATCCATGCTTCATGGGCTTTTTAGGGTCCCTACAAATAGTTGGAGAACTCAGGGGGTTCTACATTCACTGGCTTTTGCGAAGAAGAGAGTGAATTACCGGGGAGTCTGATCTGTTTCCCTTATTCCTGAAGAACGGAAATGTTCAGTAAGCAAAATAGCAAGTATCCTGCCTCGCTGGGGAGGAGGGAGCGAGAGATTTGTGCTCGGTGTGTGATGTAGCTATGAAGAACACTGTGGTAAATGGTGGAGCCAAGGGATCTGTGATGGAACGTGCTGCCTCCGCAGCAGCAGTGTCCCGGCGGAGCCCTGCCCTCCGTCCCCAGACCTCATCGCAGGTCCCTCGTCTTGCCCTCTTTGCTCTCATCTAGCTCGTAACTGCCAGTTCTTAGCGAAGCAGGGGCATAACAAAACGCGTGCTGATCTCTTGGGGTCCAGTGCCCCTAATGAAGCTGTGAGCGAGCAGGGGACAGCGCGTGTGGGGCCGAGTCTCCCTGGGACTGGCTGTTCCCTGCCGAGCAGCCTTCGGGAGGCCTCTGCCAGCATCCCGAGAGAGGGTGGCCCTAGGGAGCCCGTGGCATTTGCTGGCTGCTGAAAGCAGGGGCGGGGAAAGGCAGAGCTGCGCACGCTGAGCGCTATTTGGACAGGTACGTAGATGATTGCATCAAGGAGCCCTGAGCATTGCACTCGTTAACAAGACAAGATTTGCAAATTCCTTGTCAGCAAATGCCTTTGGACAGTGTAAAGCAGGAAATGAAGAAAGGAGTCCCTGTCTCTCAATGCGCAAACGTTTCTATGATGCCTGAAGACCTCTCTTTTACCCTGTGCAGTTGAGAGACATTTCCTGAGTGCAAGTGCTGCCTTTGGACTAATGCACTTAAGGCACTCGGTGACAGCAGGAAAATAGCCCTGGCGGTGGCTGCTTGTAGGAGTTTATTTGATAGGCAGACTGTGAAGTTTTGAGGAGTTCCTGAGGCTAAAAATGGCTCATAAATGTTTCATATGTTTTATTCTTGTTTGAACTGTGGATTACAAAAAAGTGGAATGATCAGCAATCAAGAAAAAACTGTTTTCCTAGTGGTTAATTTTAATGTCTGTCCATATGTATAAATGTTTAACTCTCTCCTTCCCATCACTCTTATTTTTCTTTGAAATGCACTCTGCACTAGATAAACCTGTGTTTTATTTATTGCAGGCAGTGTAAAGCTATTCAATTTCCCCAAAACAAATTAAAGTAGATGTGGAACAGAAGGAAATTGCGGCAGAGGCAAAGTCTGACTATTTTCCAGAAAGGTTTGGATCTCAGATGTGCTGATTTAGTGACTCCTGTGGAATGCCACACAGACAAACATAGCTCTGTGCAAGCTGGTGGTGTTGGACCTTGTCAAACAAAGCTTGAAGTTGGCTCTTTTTTTCTCTCTAATTAAATTAATTTTCATCCTTTATGATGAGAAGTAAGAGAAATTGCACAGTACAACTCTGCATGTTCAGAGGAGTCCACAAGGTTTTCCTTCCCTTGAAGTAGAGCTGTTAGGCAAAAATAAAGAACTTCTCTGACAGGTGAAATGTTCTGAAATAATATCTGATAAATTCAGCATCCCTCTTGCCAAGCTCTTTTTCTCCTCATCCTCTGAATAACCTGGGTTTTAACAGCTGGCTATGGAACAACTGTCTTACAGATGCTGCAATTCAGATTATATTTTATTAAGCTGAAATGAGAGACAGAGCAAACTCTCGCAGGGAGTTCAGAAGTTTCCACCCTTCTAGTAATAGCATACTGTACAGGAAATGGAGGTTAAAAACTGCAACGAGTCATTCAGGGTGTCTTCTACCTTGAAATAAGTTCTCATGCTCTTAGCCTTCTGAAATGACCAAACGAAGGAATCAGTTTGGTGGTTCTTGGTCTTTGTGGGTAGATAGGCTGGCAGGTAGGTTGCGGCTTCCCCCAGCGCTGTCTCCGTTGGCTCCTGGCCCTCCGGCGTTCCCAGCCTCTTGGAGCAGGGCTCCCAAGCCCCTGCTTGTTCCCATCTCTGCACCAAGGCTTTGTTTTCTCTTCCTATCACCGCTGCTTTCCCCCATAGACACCGTCTTTTCGAAAGTGCAACGTTCACTATTCTTATAAAGTAGGGTTGAAAATATTTCATGCTTTCGTAAGCCTACATGCAAACAGACAAGAGCATTATAAACGCGCTGCTTTCATCTCACCGGAGTGATGTAAGATGAAAACTCAGCGCTCGGCTGAAACCAGAGATTTGGGTTGCTCTTAAACATAGCAGATCTTTCCCGCGCAGGGAGTACAGCTGTGCTAGACGCTGCCGTCCAGCCACCTGGCCTCGAAACAGCTTGAAGGAGAACAGCCTTTTCCTACTTTTCCCCCCACCCAAATGACTATAAAAATCCTCTTGACAATAAGTGAATATTGTTGACTCCTGGGAATAGGATTGTTTTGGCAATTGTAGGTCACGACAATCACTGTGAAAGAGATGCTCTGTATTCAGCTTACGCTTTGTGCAGTTATTCTCCTAAACCTTAGAGCAATGGAAGTGTTTGCTCTGTTAGAATCCTTAGTTCCCCCTTGGAGTGGAGAAAGGATTGTCTGATAAATGGGGTGGTTTTGGTTTCCCCAGTGACAGTGAGTCATTAACTGAGGATCAGAAGATGCTGTACCACATTCTCATTTGCTCTAATTACCTATTTTCTACCCCAAACTGACTGTTACTAGCTTTATGCACATTAAACAGTTTGTCACTTCAACTCTCAAAGGGAAGGAAATATTGCTTGCCATTTATAGATGAGGTAGATTAAGCACAAGTTTTAATTAATATGTCCAAATTGCTTATGCTCATCACATGACCGCAATGCTTACACTTCATATGTTTGTCAAGTGTTTCGTGATCTGTTTATGGAAGAGATGTTACAGAGCTAATGTATTTTATCTAACCTATTTTACAGGTCTGTAGACAAACAGAAGGCTGGAGATAATTTATTAAAATAATCATATTAAGGCTTAAATAATTAGACACGCAAACAGCTTAACTTGTAAATGGTGATGTTAAGCTGAGTGTATTTCTCTTTGAGGCTCCGTTAGTGTGGTGAATTAGTTGCACTGCAAATCACAATGCAATTGGAAATATTTTCTGTAGCTTTATCTTGTATACCAGGCCG
Organism: Nothocercus julius; assembly: GCA_013398735.1. Lineage (NCBI taxonomy): Eukaryota > Metazoa > Chordata > Aves > Tinamiformes > Tinamidae > Nothocercus > Nothocercus julius. Next base: position 5,995,961 of record VZSV01000033.1, read on the forward strand.
AAGTGGTCCCTTTTGTAACAGCTGAGCAATACAGAAATTAAGTAACACAGTACTAGTGGGATAATGTTATAACAAAATACAGCTGTGTTAACTCTTGCAGCATTGGCAACTAGTAGGGTGTTCAGGACGACTTCATGCAGGGCTTAATATACCTTGATTATGTAATTTATAAAATATTGCAAGTAGTCAGCAAATCTATATTTATTAAGCTGATGACATTTGAAGGTTGATACAGGATGAAACATCAAATCTGGAAATACAAGTGATAGTTACATGTATCAGAAATGATTATTTAAAATACATAAGTGAGTAATGCAAAAATGAATGGGCTCAGTACTAATAAATGCAGAGCTGTGTATGTTGGAAGTGAAAGCCTTTGTAAGGCACTTGATGAACTTCCTTGTTTTACGTTGCGGAGTTTATGATTGTGAAAGGGTGTAAAATGATAAAGGGGATAAAAGCCCCAGTCAAATTTGAAATCTTGTTCTGCAAAAATAACTATGGGGCCTTGCCGTCCTTCCTCAGATCTGAAACAAGCTGCACAAGAAAAATATGAAAAATCCTATGTGCAGTGTGCATGACTGCACAGTATATTTGAATCTTTATTTTTAGTAAATTCTGTTTCAGAGTGTAAGTAAATACAAGAAAAAAACAACCTGCAATTTCACGCAGCTTCTCAAATGGATTCTTTTCCTGCAGCTATTGTAGGTGTAAAAATTCAACAAATAAATATATATTAAATATTAAACAAATACTAAAGGGACATTTAACTTGTAGCATGACTTCAGTGAGGATTTTTTGTCAAGTGAGTATAAACTCAGTTAAGTACTCGAAGTTCTTCTGCTCCTTTGACATGCAGCCAATAGCTGAGATCCAGCGGGCCTCACCACGGCCTGATTGGGAGTGCTGCAAGCGGCTGATATAATAGTGAGCTGAAATCAGCTCATGGGATGCCCCCAGGACAGAAATTTGGTCACATATTTGACGATTTCAGCAAGGGTGACAGATTTTTTTTGTCTTGTAATGAATCACACCTGCCAAAGAAATGAGCTTGTGGAAGGGCTCTGTTTAATTTGTTGCACTGCTATCTTTGTACTTGAAAGCTTAAAACAAAAGTAAAAACACAAAATTCTGTGGGCTGGGACTTCTTGATTCTTGTGTCAACCAGATGTTTGCTGGCCCTGTCTGTTTAGACTGAACATATCAGTTTGGCATGTGTGGAGGAGAGGAAATGGTTGACATCAGGGAAGATGTTGCCTATACTGGTCTGCTCACTATCATTTCCATCTGAGGTTGCTTACCCTTTTAGAAAAGCAAATGTGAGCCTATGGTTTGTTCTGAGAGCTGGATTTGGAAAAGTCCCAACTGGATGAGTTGTCCTTCTCTGCCTCCTAAGCCAGCGGAAGATTACAGACTCTGTAGACCATGACCCCTAGATCATGGCCTTTAGATATTCCCTTGTCCCTCACATTCATACAGGATGCTCTTGCTGACAGATGATTTGAAAGATGAGGGTGTTACAAGCAGAGGAAGAGTGGTGATTGAGTTCACTGTCTTTTCCTCATGTGTATCACTTTGCACTTAAACTTGAATTTTGTTTGACATTTTGTCACAGATTCTAATATTTTGCTGCAATTCTCCTTAGCTGCATCTCGTTTTTACTCTATGGAAGATGGGGTATAGTTGGAGAACTTTGTTGTCTTTCTCTACCTCCTTTTTAAAATCATTTATGTATATCCCCTGTACCTGTGCAATGCTGTAGGTTCCTATGTGTGAAATCTGGCTTGCTCTAGTTGAAGTCAAGATAATGTAATTAGTTTTGAATATTCACTCTTAGACTCTATAATTCTTAATTCATAATGCGATCCAGTGACATGCTGTAGTTCCTAAATGAATTAATACTCTGTTTGGTTTGTCATACATGTGTCTGTCAGTACCTCAAGGGAAGCAGTGAGGAGGATGGGGCGGCCTCTTCTCGGTGGTGGCCACTGATAGGACTAGAGGAAACGGCCACAAACTGAAGGACCAAAAGTTCCACAGGAATTTAAGGAAAAATTTCTTGCCAGTGAGCGTGACAGAGCCCTGGAACAGGCTGCCCAGAGAGGCTGTGGAGTCTCCTGCTCTGGAGATCTTCCAAACCCGCCTGGACGCAGTCCGGAGCCACAGGCTGTAGGTGACCCTGCGTGTGCAGGGGGTTGGACTAGATGATCTCTAAGAGGTCCCTTCCAACCTTAAGGATTCTGTGATTCTATGGAAATGGCTCATTAGCCGCCCTTGAATACAGCACGAGACGGCCGTGGTTGGAGCAGGGCGGCGCTCTCCCTGCGAGGTGCCTCCAACGTTGCCCAGGGGAGCAGGGGGAGTTTCGAGGAGAGCAGCCCTGGTGACAGCGGTCGCTGTGGCGTGCGGAGGCTGCCGTGATGAGGCCGCGCTGCCCCGGGGCAGCAGCGCCTCCGGATGATGCGGCAGGAATGGCACCGAGGGACTCCTTGTGCGTGCAGCACAGGTTGAGCATCGGTGTGGAGCACCCTGTAACCCTGTCTTCCTGTGAGCCAGGGTGAAATGGAATCTGTGCTTGGTAGCTCCAGAGGAGCCTCCCACGGCAGTAGGTTGGGTGCAGTGCTTGGGTCAGCTGAGCAATTTTTGATCCTCCTTTGATTCAGCTTAGGCAAGTGTGATGCCAGCCCATCCTCTCGAGGCACGGCTCGAGTTCAGCCGTGCTCCTCTCAGCTGAGTCCCCTCCCTGCTACGTCTCACTAAACAGCGGTTCGGTTACCCGATGCGTGTGGTCAGCAGGTTGGGAATACGTGAACTAGCCCACAAACTACAGTCCTGACAAAAGCAGCATTGCAGCGTCCTGTGGAAGAGCAGAACTCCTTTTGCTCTGGTAGCTTCACCTTAACAGAATCTTAAAGATTGAAAGAGCATTCAGGAAACCACTGCTGAAATTAAGGATCTCTAACGAACTCATTTGCAGAAATACTTGTGGTATCATCTTCCCGAGCCATTGGGAGAATTCAAACCCATACATGACACTAGGATTTGTAGCAGTGCGGGTCTTAGACTTTGCACATCTTAAGTGCATGTTCAGTTGAGTCTTCCCTCACAAGTGAGCCACAAATAACAGTATTTCAAAGCATATTTGAGGATCGCTTTTCGGGTATCTAGTACAAAGTATTTAAAGAAGAAAGTCCTTTATTCTCAAGTGCCCACCCTTCCCCCTCACCAGTGCATTGCTCTGACATCTGCTACTGCTGCTGCTCTGCCTGTTATTATTTGTCTTAGAGCCTCTGTCCATTCTTTTGCTTCTACAGCTGCTGCTGGTGTTTCCTCTTGGTGTTTCCTGCCTGCCTGGCCCAAATTCCATCCGACACCCTCTTGCCCCTCTGGCTGACTGCCCAGCTGGTTAAGAACTGGCACTCAGTTGACTGTAGTGCTCATTTCTGCAGTAGGAATATGATAATATTTGGGTTTAATTTTATTTTTGAGGAGACCCTCAAGATCTTTTCATGAAGGTTATGTATTATTTTTTCATGCTGACCTTTCAGGTGGATCTTTGATCTGCAGGGAATCTTGTACCCACGTGAGAATTGTCAATGACTGTAAGGACTGCAAGGAAGGAAACTTTCCTGGCAGTTGTGGCAAATTTCATGTTTCAGAAGTCATGATGAGCTGGGTTTGTTGCGGGAAGCCTTGGAAGAGACAAGTTTGTCCTTCCTTTTCACCATTATAACAGTCCTGGTGACTGCGCGCCGCTGCATCCTCTGGCAGCCTCACTGATGTCTCTTTTTGTATGCACTGTGCCAGGAATGTGAAAAAGACTGTCAGAAGAACCCAGGCTATGTCTTTTCTCTTGTTCTTTCACCTTAGTCTACTTAAGACCGGCTCTAGAGAAGAAGTGGTGTGTGCTGACTTCCTCCTTTACGGGGCTCTTAGGGATGCTTACTTGGGTCTTCAGAAAAAGACTGGCCCCGGGAGCCAACCATCAAACTATGGTGGTTGAGAGTAGGATATAAAAAGAAGACAAGCAACTGTAAGTGAAGTTTCTTCCCTTTCATCACCCTGAATTTGTCTAGCATCAGGTCCTTTTTTTTAACCGAAACAAGTCACAGAGGAAAAACTGAAGTGTGTCAAACAATGATGTTGACTTGAACGTAGTAAATGGTGGCTTTCCAGAAAGGCTGGACTCATCTACAGTTGGGTGCTTTCCACTTGTCTGCCACCTAGGTGCTGAGCATCTCTATCTGTCATGGAAAGCTGAAGCATGTTATTTTAAGAGATAGGTGAAGCCATGCTGTCTTGTAACTTTATTTTATATGAACAAAGAAAAGCATTTCCTGAACAGCATGATAGGAACTGGCGAAAGAATGAGTCTGAATCCCATCATGGGGAGTGATATCCCGGCTGATGGAGTCAGAGTTGTTCTCCAAGGGCACGTCCCCCTGCCTAAAAACTGAAGGCTCAGAAGCAATTTGGGAATGTCAGGGAGTGGATAAGAGCCACAACACAGCTCAGCCAGAGCCGGTTAGCCCCACTGGAGGGGCTGAATGCAAGATGGGGCACAGAGCTGTGCAAACACAACGCGCTCGAGAGCGACTGTTTCCAGGTGGAAGGATCAGCCTGTTCGTAGGCACAAGGTTTGTTTCATACCTCCAGTCTTGAGATTATTGCTCGATGTTTTGGTGCTATCCTGCCCACACAGCGGTTAAGCAGCACTTAAAATATTCCAGGATAAAGAAATTAATGACTACTAAAAATAAGCTTGAATTTAAGGGGCAAACATCTGCTGTAGTGTGCAGAACAGTACTTTCAGGCTTTCTCCTCCTTGATTAATTTGGGGTTAACACAATGGTACTGAGGAAGAGAAAGGTTTTTTTTTTTTGCCAAAAAAGTGCAGCATTAAGAGGACTGACGCTGTTGAATACTGTCTTGTCACAGAGCATACATTCCTTAAATCCACATCTGCCATAATGAGATTTTTATCAATATGTTAAACAAATATTGCAAAGAGAATCTCTTACCTAGTAGGAATGTTGAGTAAAAAAATGAAAATATGATATTTAGTGATAGTGCAGTGCAGTTCTCCAGGTGCTGTTCTGGTGAATTTCCACCAAAGCATTTTTTGCAGACTTTCTTACTCCTCTGTCTGTTAAGTTGTTGAGCAATGTTGTGCGCCTTACACAGAGAGAGGCCCTACACAGGAAACTATATTCCCTGTCCTGAAAAGAAGGGGCAAGTACGAGAGGGGTTAATCTGAATTTCTTGCTTCATTCTTAGATGGTATCTTGGGAGTATGCTTGACAATCTTAACTTGACACCTGTATATATATTTATTTTTATTGGAACATAGAATTACATTGGATTTTAAGTGAATTTTAAGTGATTCCGTTTGGTTTGTAAAATGATATTTTGTTTACATTGGTTTTTCTGGTTTGTTTTCAAAATGTTGTTACAGTGAATTCTTAAATATTTTAATTAGCAGCACATTAAAAAATACTGTTTTCTGGAAATTAAGTCATTTAGAAGTAGTTAATGCCCCTCTGTATCACTTTAACCTGAATCTAGGTTGCTAATCCTATTGAATAACAAAAACACTGAATTTCCCTCCCTGGTTGTGCCCTCAGAAAGATGCTTTGCTAGCAAAGTGAATGTCAGTCAAGGGAGGGAAATCTAACTTTTTGATCAGTCTCTAAAATGTGAATTAGCTCTTCTAACATGTCAGCAACATGGGCTAGTTGAATATCTGAAATTCCTCTAGCATCTCTTTCTGGTGTAAAAGATATTTGCTGCAATGTCCAAGGAGAAACTCTCAAAACACGCCTAGCATGTGCCATGGAGTTCTTCCCAGTAAAGAAAGCCTGTGTTTTCCTTTATCTGTGAAATTTTGAGTTCCTTAATATTGTTGCAAGGCTTTTAGTAT
>VZSV01000033.1:6002010-6013017 GCA_013398735.1 Nothocercus julius
AAGGAGGGAGGAATCTCTAAAGCTTCAGTTCTTTTCTCATCACTGTTTTTTAATGCTTTGTGTTAGATTTTTGATAGCACAGAAATACATGAGCTCATAAAAACGCATATCCATTTATATTATTTCAACTCTGGCATCAGCCAAGGGGTTTAGTAGAAATATCAGAAGGGAGGAATGACTTTGCTGCACGAGTTAGGGCAGCTCCCTTGCCCTTCCACGTGTCCTCCAGCCTCTCCTCCTGTGGCCTCTCCTCCCCTTCGCGCCGAGACGTGGTGTCCGTTGGGTGTGACTTGCTCCCTGGGAGAGCTGCTGCTCCTTGGGGCTCTGCTGGTGCTGGGCACTAGGTACCTCAGCGCTCCCGATCCCTCGTGCTGCTGGGATCCGCTTTTGCTGGCGGACGGTCAAGGCCTTTGCCACCCCTCCAGGCTCCCTGTAGCATCCCAGGGTGCTGTGTTTTCCCAGCCGGTGTCTCCAGGAGGAAGAAGCTCGGACATGGAGCTGCCGGCTCCAGGTAGTCCCGCTGCTCCCTGTCGCAGTTCCGAAGTGTCCTCCCTGTCTGCAGGCCTCTCCGCAGGCTTCCTCGGGCTGCCTCCATGGCCTCTCTGCTCCGCTCTGCTCGGCCCGTTGTGGCCTTCTCTCTGACCCCGGTGCTTCTCCCGCCTGGAGCGGCCGTCCTGCATCTCGCTGCCTTTCTGACTCACCACCTCCTGTTCAAATGCCACGTGAAAACCTATAGTTTCAACCTTGCCTTGCCACAATCTGGAGCAGCTTAAGGAAGACAACCCCTGGCCGTTACCCAACGAGGGTTCCGTAATTATTTCTCTAACCCGCCTAAAGTAACAAGGGTTGGCCACTAAAAACAAACAGGAGGAGGACCCCACACGCGTGGCCTGGTTTTGATCCTAGAGGTAACAGGAATAAAATCAGACCTTAACAAATTACCTCTGTCTGGCAAATACCAGAGTACCCAAAAAAATGCAGTGTCCATGCAAATAAAACTGTTCATCTGTATATTGATTTTTTTTCTTTATGTTTCCTTAAACTCCAGCTTTTTGATAAGCAAGGCGAGAATAAGTGTGCATTAGGGGAGGAGAGAAAAATGACAATGGAAAGAGTTGAAAACCCAGCATTAGTGCAAGGGTTGGTAGGCCGGGCGCTGTGCTAGCGCGCGGTTCTGCGCTCCCGTAGTGTACTCGAGCAGTGCTTTAAATGCACTGCCCGGCGTCACGGACGTTCTCCCGTAGGGCATCCCGGCAGGACACGGACCCGCTCTGCAGTTTCAGTGGTACACGAGGTGTTTGCCCTGCAGTACTCCCAGGCCATGGCTGCAGCAGGACCAGACACGGTGATGCTGGGCAGACACCTTCAGCAGGTTACGGGTGATTTGACCCAAATCAGTGGGGCAGCCAAGGAGCGGATGAGAGCCAGAACCTCCTGATGAGGTCCCTGTGAATCTCCTTGGTGGGGTGGGAGAGAACCAAGTTTCTCCTCCTCCCAAAGCTGTCGTGCGGAGCGCAGGGGCCTCCCAGGTCCTTGCATCCTGCATTGCTTCTACTGACTGTTCACTGGTTTCGTTTGTCTCCTGAAGGCCCATTTTGCCCTGTAACTTGGTACATTTTTCCTGTTCCGTGTGGCTTTGCTTGTGAACGCTGGCCCTTCCCAGCCTGGAGCACCTTTTCTCTGTGTGCTGGGGAAGACAAGCTCCTGCTTCTAATTAGCACCCTGAGGAGTAGTAGGAGCCTCTTTCTAACTAGAAACACCTCTAGAGCTTAGTATTGGTATTTGATTCCTACTGTCCCAGCTAAGCTCAGGAGACTGCTGTGCTCAGCTAGATACGCAGGTCTTGTTGGCAGAAAGGTGCTTTGGAGGTCACACCAAATTGTTCCAAAAAACATAAGCTAAAGGTGGGATTTTATTTTACTTGTTTGTTTTGTTTTCTGGTCTTGTTTTTTTCTCAATGGATTTTTTTTACATTGGATAGCTGGAATGGATCAAAACAGCTGCTGTGTCTAGTGGGACTGTGGCAATGGCTAAAGTCAGGAAACATTTGTTATGTGGCTCAGCCAGAAGCTGCCTGATGGTGACTCTGTAGGCAAGTCATGTAAGTTCTTGTTTCTGCCAGTAAGGCCAGTTGAGATTTACTTTCCATCCATGCATAACTGCTTTGTGTGAGCACACTGAGCAATCTTGCTTGCTCTGTCAAGTGTTGCATAAGAAAGAACAAATCAGTAAAATAAGACTTGCGATTTTGAGCAAGCTCCTTATTTTCCTGCGGCCTGATTCTTTGCTGCTGTTCACCCTGTGCGAGTGCACAATGCATAGGAAATTCTTTCGCCAGTGTTGACACAGCCACCGTTTTCCCCTCAGGCCAGTTGGCAGCGCTGCTGCGGATGGAGGCGCCCGTCCCTGCCCCGGCGCCCCTGCCCGCCGCTGCCCGGCCACCCTGGAAAGGCATCGGACACAGGGGCTTGAGCCCAGGCCCGCGTTACAACATTTGATTTCATCTCTGATGCTTGTTACTTAACAGTGTGTATTGCTTCGTTAGCAAATTCCTCATATAGCAGGAATGTTGTCTTGTTTTCAACTGGAAACTTGGTCTTACTGGAGTTTTAAGTGAGGAGGGGAAGTTGTTCCACTGCAGAGCGTCATCAAGTACCTCTGAATCTCAAAATAAGGCAGATTTTTTTGCCCATGGTAACCAGCTTCTTTCTCAGGAACAGCTAGTGAGCTTTATCTGATAGTTTATTTAATTTTAGCTGCTGTTCTGCAAAGCAGGGCACCTCTGCTGTTATCTTTTAATTACTGTGCACAACCTTGGATGCGAATGGTTGTTCCTCTGACATTATATCATTTATATTAGTAGTCACAATATATGCCAGCCTGACTCCTTGAGTAACCTTAACATGGATACCAGTCCTTAACATGCCCTCTTCTGATACTTGTACTATTTATTCTGTGAATTGGCTTACATAGACTGCCATTATATTTGAATACTTCAGATGCAGCTCTGGCTTGGTTACCGTGTTGCTTGCCGGAGGCTGCAGTGAGATTATTGCTTAAACAGTACATGAAATGGAGGAGACCCCTCGGCTCGTTACACCAGGAATCCTGGAGCGGTGGCTTAAATAAAACCACTGTAGTGTCACCCAAATGACACCTGTGCAAGCTCCAGGGAGAGGTTTCTCTCTCAGTTGCTGCTTGAGGGTCATTAGTGAAGGAGGAAAATCCCCCAAAGCCACTTCCCTTCTGAGCCTCTCACTGCTGAGGCAGCTCCAAACTATCAGTCATCACGGCTCCAAAATCCATGCGCAGGGGTGGTGGTGGTGGCAGAGACGCTCTTGGAAACTCTCATTAGTTGTTTTCGTGCTTTAAGGGTTATATTTAGCCTTCGTTAAATGTTGGAGTGAGAGAATATTTTAGTTTTAGTGGGATTCAGGTTGCCATACAGGGTATCCCCCATTTCTGCTTTAATCTTTGCATTGTGGAAAACATTTACTAAGTGCAGACACTACTTAATCTTTTTCTTTAGAGACTGTTAGTTTAAAAATAACAACGAAAAGGCAAACTTTGAAACAAAGTTCTCCTCGCATCTGATATAAAACAAAATTGTGTCAATATTAACACTTCAGGAGACCAAGGAATTCCTCAGCTCCCAGTCTGATAAGCAGGTCGGGCGTGATCTTCATGGGCTCGAGGCGGCCAGTGACACCCTGCAGCACCCTGGCTGAGGAGCAGCGCCGTAAATGACCCCCTTGGACCAGCTCCGTGCTCTGCAGAGCCGTCCAGACTGGGGTTTGGCCTCTATGCCAGGCCTTGCAGCAGGCCAAGAGCTCTTTTCCTAGGAGTGAAGATCGCTTCCGATGCACTGGTTCGCTGGCCGGAGAGACTCGGTGTCTGCCGCGCTCCGGCGTCGCTCTCCTTCCCGTAGGTCTCCGGCTGGAAGAGGCCCTTGTGGCTCCCTCCTAGGGAACAGGCGGGATTGTAACTGGGCGATGCCTTCCAGTTTCCTAGTAGTCACCAGAAATGTGGTTTCCAAAGTCCCTGCCCAAATATGAAGCTGCTATATAAGTAACGGGATGGATTTTTCAGAAGTTGTTTCTTAAATATTTAAAGATGAATTTTTAAAAAAGCTTTTTTAAAAAAAATCAAAACTCAATTTAAATTTATACCATTTATCAAGTGGCAAAAGCTATGAAATGTAAACAAGGCTTTGCTTTGGATCAGACAGAATGATTAATTTAATCTAGGAGAAAATACTGAAAAACAGAAATTTGCTTCTACTGAGGCTGAAAAACTGTGTGTTTTGGATTGGCTCAAACAGAAAATTATTGCAAAACTTTTGTTTTGGTCAGTGTGCAGCAACAGCAATGTTTCTTTTGTTCCAGTCATTGCTGTTGGGAGTTAGTAAGGTGATAAATCTTCATCCAGTTTCTGTGCAAATAGTTATGGCACCCTTGCTCAAAGTTACATTTACTAGTAATGTGATAGCTCCACTTTTACATAATGATACTTTAGGATTTACAAGACTGGAGGCAATTAATTCTAATATAAATATCAATTAGCAACTGGTGACCTTTCTAACCGCACAGAATAGCAGATAAAGATCTTAAATAAATAAATACACTGGAGGTATTTTTTATTTTGAATTGCTTTCATTAATAAGCAATTGAACATATTCCATTAATGCTTATTAATATTTATTAATGGAATAGGTAGAATACTTATTAATGGAATAAAGATTGGAAGAGAAACTGCCCCCCAAAATAAGCTCCATTCTGCTGGGACTTGGCACTGATGGGAATGGGGAGGTGCTGATGGCCACCATGGGATGAGCTACTGCAGTCCTCAGAGATCTGCACTGAGCAAAAGGGAGATAAGCCACTTGCTGGTGTAAATTCCAAGCAAATTAGTTGTAGATGTGAATAAAACACAACAACCAGCCACAGTGCCGAGCCCTCAGCTCTGCGCACAGCCTCGTTAATGCTGGTGCAGTCAGCGATCTGCTTATTACCTGTGAACAACTGTTATGTCTCTTCTCGCATAAAGCCTATATTTAGCACAAATTGCTGAGTTCACAAAAGCGTCAAAAATACCTCTAGTGCTCAAGGACTGGTCCTGCACCGCGTGCGAGTGCCAAAGTCTAGTTCCGTAACCTTTATCTGACTTTGAAACGTGCACATGGTTTCAGGCGACTTCTCAGTTTAATGCAATCTGTTTCCACTGAAGGCAAGCAATACTGGAAATATGATTACAATAATTGTGTTATGAACATGGCATTGTCATGATCAAGTGAAGGCCTCCAAAATGTAACCGATAAAATTGGAACTTTGACCTTCATCTTCAGCGTAAAAACTTGATACAGTTCAAATATCACTCTATACTAGTCTTGTTAGTGCAAAAATGGGCCTAACAGTTCAATCACTGCTCCCATGAGTCACTTCAGAGGCAATACTCGTGTAAACAAGAGCTGGTGGGAGGGGAGAAACAGGATCCATCTTTTGATGTTGGTTCAGAGTGTAAAAGACTGTGTCATACGCTGTCACAGTTCCACCGATTGCCCCGAGTCAGAGCAGTGGAGAATTCAATTCAAAAGTCCTACGTAAACATGCCGGGGCAAATCCACATTTCATGTAAATTGTTGCAACTTTTCTGGCTTTGGCTCACCGACGCCGATAGACGTATGATAGCTTGCACCGCAGGAGAATCTATCCCCTTCATAAATATTTATACAATAAATGAGAAATGTCACGGTAATATAAAAAATATTTTAATATAATGTTCCGTATCTCACAAACATAGACTCTTTCGCCTTTGTTTTCTTATGCTCTGACTTCATTTGGGTCCTAATTTGAAGCTCTCCCCTAAATATGGAAAGAAATGTGTAAATCGTACCAGCACTGCCATTAGCTTCATTTTGCAGAAGTGCCATGGATATCTATTCCTGCATTTATTTTGGGTGGAAAGTGTCTATTTAAATTGTGAGATCAATCGTCAAATTAGATGTGTGACTGCACACATCGTTCCCGTGTTTATTTTCCTTTCTGGCACACTTGTGGCTCTTTGGGTTTGAAGAATGTAACTCAATTGGAATGAGCCTCAGTGATAAAATGGTCATCACATAGGATGTCTTTGTGTTGTTTTGAAATGTACTATTACAAGGCATTTTAATAAACTTTGTTTTTATTTTCCTTGATTAATAACACATTTGCTTGTGAATTTTCTGGGATGTTTGATTCATGGTCTTTCCTTTCTTTTCCTTAGAACTCCTTGGTGGCAGCAGCCTACAGGAGGCCTTGTGGGACTATCCCATGGCGATCTGACCTGGTTCTGGCTTTGTCCGAGTAATTTTAGTCGCACTAACACTTTTGACCCCTGGTGTCATTGATAAGCTCCAGAGCACCAAGTGCTGGCTCAAAAAAGTTTTGAAAGATTTACAGAAAACTGAATGCCTAAAGCCATGCGATTGGTGTTTATTTATTTTAATTACAAGTATAGAAAATACTCTGTTATTTTCTCACCTCTCTTTTCATAAAACTGGATATGGATAGAAAAAGGTGGGTAGAAAAAAAAAAAAAGGTGGTATCACAGAATTGCAAAGAATGATTTTTATGGTATATTAATTATACTTATTAAGAATTGGCCAGAGGTGAAGGAGGACAATTCTGCTGTTTCAGTCTCTTCTGCTCAATAATTGATACTGTTTTCTTGGGTGCATGGTTTAGTAGGAAAGACACCTTGTACCTTGTTTAAGGTACTACACTAGGATAGTGTTGATCACTGGTATTAATATGGTTTTGCTATAAAATGCTGTCATCTTTTGATTGGCATTTTCCTTTTGTAGAACTGTCTAGCTAATATAGTGCTTAATAGTTTAATTTTCTCTCTTTTTTTTTAAGCTGAAACTGGCTTTTATCTTTAAACTGTTTTGTAAAGCAGAAAATGAAATTGCTTTGAACCAGTCCTCTGATGTCATACTAGCTGCAAGCTGGGGGCTGAGACAAATTACACGGTGAAAATACTGACATTTTAAGCAAGGTATCAGCATGTACTAAAATACAGTAATGTATGTTTTCTTCAGGAATATTTTCTTAACGCACTATTATTAGTGGCAGGCTCTTTGGTTTGAGAGGCTTTGATAAGTGAAATTAGCACACTGTTTTTCCATTCTATGTATGGTAGATTCTTTTCCCTTTTGGGGTCAAAAAACATAAATATTAAAGGAAACTCCAAGTGTTGCTATTTGCAAGGTTACAATGTTTGTTATTAGAGCCATGGAGTATGTTCAGTCTTTTAGACAAGACAGAGGGATCCGTGAAGGGACAGGAAACATCTATATTTGCTGGCAGTGAGCCTATATTAAACATATTGCTCACAGTGCCATCCTGATGGCACTGTGGGGAAGGACAGTTCAGCTATGCAGTATGAAAACATGCCATCATATCTGTATTTCATAACATAGCACGGACAAATCCTGAGCTCAAGTTAATTAGATGAGGCCCTTGACAGGAAGCTGTGGACATTTAAAAAAAAAAAAAAAGAAAGAAAGAAAGAAAAACCTTTGGTGGAATTAGGTGCCTAATCTTAATCCCCTCCCAGGAGGGGCAGCACATGCAGGAAGCACTTGGCACGATGCTTCCTCTGGGTTTCCCCACGATGTCCCACAGAGAAGCCTGGTTTTAATGCTGCATTCCTTAGCACAAATAAGGCACAGCTTTACAGCATTAGGTGGGCAAGACCTTGAAAAGGGGCTCTCATTTTGCCCTACGACATAGGCGCAGTGAGTTACTAGGGCCAAGTATTTCCCCTTATGTTCTTATTTTTTTAATATAACACGATTATGCCATAAGTGAAGACAAACTCGGCTTTTGAGCTTAAGCAAAGCAGAAGTATGACTGGTTATGTAGTGCTGTAGCTACTGGAAAGGAGTTAGGATTTAGCACCGTTTTTTCCCGTTTGCACAGCGTTGTTCCCGTGCTCCAGGCACTGCCCGCGTAGGCAGCTATGGTTCCGTAGGGCGAGTCCATGAACTCTGCGGGTACCGATTAAGCTTCCCAGGAGCATAGAGGCAGCCTGGGGACGCTTTTAATCTCCCTGTTTGACTTATTCACTAAGAAGGAAAGCTCCAACCAACTAAAAGCCCCAGGCTTTTTATTTTTTGAACCTGGGCCATAGCTCCTGGAACTAACTAAAGGGCGAAAGAAACCAGGTGCCTTTGTAAATAACTCCAATTCAGAGTCACGATTCTGGCCGGCTGCGGATGCCCGGGCTGCGTATGGAAGCAATTCCCTGGGCTCCGTCTGCTCTCGTCCGTCCATGGGCCGCGCAGGCCATCCCTGGCTTCCTGGCCACGCAGGGGACATTCTGGTCTGTGGCCATCTGGGAGCCACCAGGGCCAGCGCTGGCTGCCACCGCATTCCCAAGTGCCACAAGGACCGTTGCAGAGGGCTCTGCCTGTAGACTTGTGACGAGGGTCACAAGTGGTGCAGCGGGGGCACGGTGGTGTTGGCTAATTAGCAAGATTCACTTAAACAGTTATTGCACAACCTCTGTCAGTCATCTTTACCAACTGCTTCTAGCCGGGAGCAATTATATTTGATAAAGGTTTCTGCTATTTGGGAGCAGGCCTAGATGTAAAACCACAAGATAAAGTGATTATATTCTAAAGAAACAGCTGCTCCAGGAGCCCCTACGCACTGGCTTGGGTGCGGTATCTGCTCTTGCTTCGTGCCGTCTGTTGCTCTTGGCGCTTGCAGAGCGGCCCTGCTGCTCTTGCTGTGCACGGGGCAGGCGCGTTTGCCACCTCTCCGTCCCCATCTTGCTCCTCACCTGCTTCCTCGGGCAATGTAGCCTGTTAGCTACATTGCCCTTTCTTTCTTCTTGGCTCTTCTCTTGTGCAAGAATGAATGCGAGGCGTGTAGGGAGCTGAATTTGTTTAGCTGTGTACTCGTTCACATTGGCTCTGAAGCTGAGGGGAAACAATAGGTAACCTGCTACTAAAATACGTCTCTTTTGTACTCCTGTGCTTAGACGCCACTATAGCAGAAAACCCCATTTTCTCCTTTTACGAGGTAAATGCGACGCGATGTTTTCAGCATGCAGTGGTGGCGCTGCCCCCGCGGGAGCCTCTGCTCTTTGGGCAGCGGCATCTCCACGCGAATCCTTCCCTGGGCAGTCCCGTGTCACCAAGGCGCCTTCAGGCCTGCAATGCCAGCAGCACCGTGCTGCCCGCGCGCTACGCCCTTCTAATGCTCAGGTGTTTTACGGTTGTGAGAGGGTTTCCTCAAACCCCCTTGTCCCCCAGGAAGTGCTGCTGTTGGCAGAGGGATTGCCCAGGCTTTCCTGGTGGTGTCCTTGGCTCGTGCTGGTCCCAGCTCCCATGGGCGGCAGGATCAGACCCTGACATGTAGTTCCTCAAGTATTAATCACTGCTGCTGAACTCCGCTGGTTTTATTGAAACGAGCTCACGTTTGTTCTGCACTGAAGATAAAATCTGCGTAAAGCTGGTGAAGGGAAGGGGTTTCGAAGGGGGCGCTGGGAGCTGGAGAGCGGGAGCACACGGCTCTCGCAAGGTGCGGGCACCGAATCCCGGCAGGACTCCTGCCCTCTGGGCGCTGGGCACGTTACGTCCATTCGTTAGCTGGTGTTGCGGGGGACATCTGCGGATGAAACTTCATTCAGGGCAGAAAGAGAGCATTGCTCTGGAAAGGCTGCTAACTGGGCTTCGCGTGCCGGCCTGCGAACAGGCAGTCCCTGGGGACTGGCCTTTCTTCCTCACGATGCCGAAAAACTGGATTTGTGCAAAGCTGTTTAAGACCTTTCAATTGATTTTGAAGTGGGTAATCGTCAGTATGCTTTAAATGCACAGACATTATTGCTGGAGCTACAGATTTGTTCTGTTAATGCTAACATTAAATATTTATTCTCGAAGTATAACCTAGCAATGTGGGGAAACACCTGTGACTGAACTGCTGTGATAAGGATCTCTACTATATGCTTTCATTGCCTATATTTTCCTAAACCTCAGTATATTCACTGTTAAATAATTTTAATTTCATTATCACTCCTTTTGTCTCACAAATCTGAATATACTGATGCATTTGATGCACAAATCAGTACAACAGGTTGTAAAGCCTGGATTCCTCTCTTGACAGACCTGTGCTGAGTTGCTTAAGGAGCTCTGCCTGACAGAAGCTCTTTTTCTTTCTCTGGCACTAATTAAGTGCTGATAATTGGGTCTTTTTAGGAAAACTGAGCAGGGGAAGGCAGCTGGAGACAGTGTGTGAGGAACCCCCAAACCGTGCTCAGATTCAAAATTTGAAAAAGCTTCAGAAATACTTTCTCACCTCAGTGACTATTACCAAGAGGAGATTCCTTCCCTCTTAGTTTGACAGCCTCTTTTGCATGGCTTTTTAAAAATGAGATAGATGACAGACTTTTTATTTGAATAGTGGAAAATGAGGTGATGTCGCACCTCCTGAAAGTAGTATACTCAGAGGCAGGCACTGAATATATTTGTTTTATGTATTTAAATACTAGTTTCTTCATTATCTAGTGATACATATTGCATTTTTCAGTAGAAGTCAGGTAGATTTTAAGTGCCCTACTCATGTAGATGCACAAATTCTGTTAACTTCAAGTAGTATTTATGCTCCAAAATGACATGTTCTCAAAAAGCAAATGAACAAACAACAACAAAAAACTCTTAAAAGGCCTTTTTTTGACATTGAGGATTTTTTTTTTTTTAAGAAAATGATACAACCTTTTCCCAACACTTGCCATCCTCTTGTAAGCACCTGATCAAGTTTTTAGCTGCAGAAACTACCGCACTTCAGTGACTTACTCTCAGCTCTGCAGCAGTGGTAATCTCCTGTCTCTTTAGTTGCTCTTAAGACCCTTCTTAACCTCGAGAGGTGCCGTTGACCCTGCAAAGTCGGTGGTAAAGTTGCGTTTGCTTGGGCGAGGCGGAGGTTCCTCCCCGCGGGGGCCGAGCGCGGCGCGTCCCGCCGC
>VZSV01000033.1:6038835-6061243 GCA_013398735.1 Nothocercus julius
GGGCGGCCGCGGGGCCCCTCGGCCTCGGCTCGTTCCGCTCTCCGCAGCCGCCCGTGTTCGTGCCCGGTGTTTCTGGAAGCTCTTGTTGTGCTTCTGGCCTCGGCGAGTTTTGACAGTGACCTCTGTAGCTTAATTATGCACTGTGAGAAAAAGAATTTCCTTAGATCTGAGTTTCCCACCCTTTCGGTTTTCTTTCATATCTTTGTGGCTTCATGTGGACAGGAAAGAGCTCAGTTCCTATCTGCAGTATCTGCGCCCCTCACCCCGGCCTGCTTGGTCAGGCCTCGTACTCACGTCCTCCTCGCTGTGCTAGAAGGGCTGTTTGGCTTTTTGCAGGTCTGGCATCGTCAGTGTCTTGGCCGAGATGAGGTGGGTGATGGCTTGGGGCTGGGCTTGGACCCCGGAGCCGGCCGGGCTGCGAGGGCCCCTCTGTCACCTACCCGGCTGCGCTTGAGCATTGAGGTGTTTAATATTAAAGTTATATTAATATTAATATAATGACCTGTGAGCCGCACTACCTGAAAATGACCTTGTCTTGTTGCTTGAATGAACTGCAAATATTATATGTATATATTTTTTAAACAAACTGGGCTAGCCTTTGTTTTATCCCCATAATTGTAATTTGGCTTGTAGTGTGTGTGAGTACAGTCAGTAAATAAGGACAAAAGCTAATCCCTCAGCAAGAACTTATTCACCCATTGCCCAGCAGTGTCTCAAACGGTTGGTTGGAGGACTGTTTTCTGGCCATGGATAAGATGGGGTGAACAGTGGAAGTGATATTTATTAGGATAGATTGGATCACTGATGGGAAAGCAGATCCAAGCTGCTTTTCAGCTTTGGCGAGGGTGCAGGAGACACCTCTATATTTTGTAGAGTGAAATGTATGTTTCCTTAAGGATTAGCAGGGTAAAGCAAAATATGTATGTCTTCAAGCAAGTTGTCATGTGGGTTTTGTTGTCCTTATTTAAGGTTATCCCAACAGGCCAATGCTCAGACTTTATTGAATTTTGCTAATATAATGAGGGGGTTTCTTCCCCTCCAGATTTCCTTCATAGGAAGCAGGGAGTGGCCATCAGTGAATTCCCAGTTGTTAGCTCGGAAAATGTGGCCAGGACATCTGAAAATAAGATAGCAGTTCTCATTAGTAGGAATGGTAAAATCTGGCCTGTGTTTATCACCACTGTTTTTCTGCGTATGTGGAGTGTTGGTTGGGCACCAGTAGAAAAACCTGCCAATGAAGGAGTTGTAAGAAAGGAAGCAATATTTGGAGACTAGCAACAAATGTTGTTTTTTGTTTTGCCCTGAAATATGTGCTGAACATATGTAAAAAGAACTGTGAAGTCTGATGAGGTTTAACATTCTGCAGTTGTATGGATGGATTTGTTAACACTTTCTGTGCTTTGTTTTTAATAGATGAGGTTTTAAATTAATATTGTACATTTAGGAAAACAGTAAGTGAACACTGAAAGCAACGAATGCAGTTGGACAAACCCGTAAAAAGGCAAACATATAACACTAAAATGAAAGCACCATGAAATCTTTATTAGTTTTTAATTACTTTAATTACTTGGCTATTCTGCCGTGTTCATTGTTTTTTTTTCTGGCCCTGTTTTTCAAAGGGAAGTCCCAAATGAGCACTTGCAGTGGGAGCTGTTCCCGGGATCCGTGGCCGTCGCTTCCAGAGCAGTGTCACAGCAGCAGCCTGAACCCCCGTGGCCGGTGGTCTTGCAGATGTAACGGTGGTGTGTTTATGTGCATCTCAACCTGTTTTTCAGGATCTGTGGCTGTATCGTGACGCGTGCCTCTCAACAGCAGAAGAAAAGCACTCGTCAGAAGAAACACGTCAGTGCAGAATGCAATTCTCCCAACTAAAGTTTACGAGAGGCAACAACACAATCCACTGTGCCCTTCTGCAGGCAACAAAGGTAACTTGTTATGCAACATAATGAGGACTTGTGTGTGGTAGATGGGCCGTGGCTTTCACTTGCAGGGCATTGGCATCAACAAGGGCATGCAGTGCACAGAGATAAGAGAATTCCTGTACATAGCAGAGAATTAAAAAGGATGGATTGTTATTGCTTACACATTACAGAACAAATACACTGGGATTAGTGCTACAGCCTGTCATGGCCTGGGCAGGACTGGCGTTGTTTCCTTTTGGGCTGGTTTCTGCCTTGCACTTGACCATCAGCCTGGGAGGATGACAAAAGGCTGTGGCTCAGAGGCATCAAACACTTCATGTGGCTCTGACACATTTGGCAAGTCTCCTGCCACCCACAGAATGGCAAGTGATGAGGGAGAGGAGGGAGGGAAGTAGGATATGCTCATAACAATTCCCTCATGGCCTGGGATACACATCAGAAGACAATGATGTCCAGTTCTTCATCTGCTGCTGGCTCCTGTTAGCCTATGCACTCCTAAAAGGCAGTTATCCTTCCTTTAGGGAGGTCATTTGTGCATTTTGCAGATAAATGGCCAGCACCTGCAGAGCTGTGAAAAGAACCTGTGGCTTTTAAAGTGTTGTGGTTTATGTGCTTTGATGCGGTGCCTGGTGAAACAAGTCTACCTGCCAGCGTGATTGGCCTCTTGCCTGTGATCACTTAGGCTGCTGCCTGCCCACAGAGCTGGGGCTGGGCCCAGAGATCCTGTTTGCTGGCATTCCTGCATGCTCCCAAATGCTTGTGCAACTCGCTGGGGAGTGTGTCCTGGACCCGGCTCTGGGTTCCTCAGCTGGAGCGGGAGCATGGGAGCTCTCCTGGGCACTGAGGGAGAGAGGACTCAAGCCATGCTGTAAATCCAGGTGGGAAAAGTAAAAGTTGAAGACTGTCCCATGGCACACACTGTTTTCTGGAATGCTCATAATCACGCCAACTCTTATTCTGAGATACTGTTCATGTCCATGTAGTGCAACACTGGTTGTGGGGATTAGGTCCTGTTGGGAACCTGTGGGCTCCCGTTCCTTTCTGTTTTGTGCATTAAGCATCACTCTTAGTGGCAGGATGATGGAGTTACCTTCATGCCTGTGCCAGTGATTCAGTATGGGCCTCATCTGTTGATTCTTTCTCCAACAGGAGCCAGTGACTACCTGGCACAGCTAGGACAGCAGTGGAGTTAAAGGCACATCACTGAATTACCCTCTGCCTGGGCCAAGCGATTTAACCTTGTAGTCCTTTGAGTTCCATGGGAGCATCATCATTTTGAGCTTCCTTTCCAATGCCCAAAGATTTAACCAGCCAGCAGCTGTAAAGCAGGCTGCAATTGCTGTAGAAAACTTGTGAAACAAGTCTGCTGTGCTGCCTCTGCTGCAGTCCTGGTTGTGGCACTAAGGCCGTGCTGTTCAGGCTGGTAGCTGATCTAGAATAACTCTGGTTTTGGATCCCTGAACAGTTCCTGCACTTCATTTTCACAGGTGCTGAGCACCTCTGTCACCAGTGCCTCCCTTGCACCCTGAGGCACTTGGGGTTGTCTGGCCCTGTTTTTCCTGCATGTTTTCTTCATAGTGTCTTGAAAAATAGGGCTGTAATCCTGATGGAGGTGCATTAGGAGCAGTTGTGATAGAAATACTTCACAGTGATACTTTTTTTTTTAATTTAAGCAAGGCTAATTTAATTACCAGCCTATGTAATTAAATGAAGTACAGCCAAATTAATACAACATCATAAGGAATAACATTCCATGCTGTGAGGATAGGAAGCAAACAAACCACCCTTGCTTTCCATGCAGAAGATACTACCTGGCATTTGCATAGATATTGTATATGTAATTCAAGCCATCCCTCATGTGCAATGCTGTTATTACAGCTCTTGCTATTTCACAGCAGTGGCAGACCTTGTAATGAAGAAGTTGCAAATTATTGCCGGGATTCCAGGAAGCATTGCATGGACTGTGCAGACAGCGTCTGCCTGAGCATAAACCCGCGGGTGTCCTTGCCTTTTCACAGGGGGAAAGTCACTGTGCCAGCATCCGTTGGGACGAGAGCCACTTTGCCCCCGGCAGCGCTGCCGGGGCGCGCAGGGGAGCGGGCGAGCGGAGGGAGCAGGGGCAGGCGGCCCGGTGCCGGCCCCGGTGCGCGCGGCGCTCGCGCCGGGGGTTGTCTTTCCGCTTGGGCTGTGCCCGCGCGCGGGGCCGTTGCAAGGTCAAGGCTGTTTACGAGCGCAAGGCTTCCTCCGAGACTGCGGTCTGCGGTGCGGGGTGTTTGTCTGCCGCGCTTGTGCAGCGCCGGCCGGCTGCTTGCGCTGCCCCTGCCAGCCCTGCCGCCTGTCCCGCGGCTCCCCGGGCAGGCAGGCGGCCTGGGGCGCTCGAGCCCCGGCCCTGTGCCCCCTCCTGTCCCCTGTGGTGGATTGGGACACTCGGTGCTGGGGATGAAGGCTGCCCCCCAGGCTTCACTAACCCTTCCCTTGCACACGGGCGGCCAGTGAGCACCAACCTTCAGGCAACGCCAGCACCCCGAAGCACTTTCACAACCTTGGCATCCCCAGGGTCTTCCCTGTCAACACCTCACGATGTCTCATTTCTTGTTCCTCCCTGCTCTGTGTGACAGAGGAAGCCCTGCTGCTTTCCCAGCCACACTCGCTGCCTTCTGTGGAGTTTATTCCCCTTCAAGGCTATTTGTGAGGCACAGTGAGATGAAGAAACAGCTTGGTAATGCTTAGGTTAGTTAACTGTCACACACGGCTGCCCACTCACAACTTGAGTCGCTTACGAGAATATTGGTGAGCATGTGTGTTCAAAAACCAAACAAAGAAAAGGTTTTTTTTCCCCAGGAACATTTGGGCTGTGACTTGGTGTGCACGGAGCCACGTGTTTTAGGCCTCTGCTTGTGTTCTTCCTGGTACTGCATGAGTGCCAAGCTCCTACGGAGCAAGATGGACTTTGCTCCTTGACAGGAAGCCTGTCCCCTCCTCCCTGCCTCTGCTGGTATATTTATCATGCACGTATATATAGCTGCTGTAAAGCCAGTGCTGTCTCCAGCCAGGACCTAGGTGAGCTGCTTCAGGAAACGTCCAGAGCACAAGCTAGTTCTGATGACTAAAGGAAGCCCAGATTAGTAGATATGCCTTAAATGGTATATAACACAAGCAGAAGGGCAGCACCATGCGCACATCACCAACCCACCCCCGCGTGAGTGTGGCTGCCAAGGACTTGGTGTCTTTAATGGGCCAGCGCTGTAGTTTGAATACTCTGATATACTGATCTTCAAAGCAGGTGTGTTAGAGGCATTTACTAAGTGCTGTGGCTCAGTGCGTGCCACAGTGAGATGAAATTTGGGATTAGGCACTTTGCGAGTAAGAACAGGCTGGGTAGCTAATGAGAAGGTGAAGAGTGAGGCGAGTGGGAGCTGGGGGGTCCCTGGGGCTGAGCTGTCCTGCTGGCGGCTGCGGGGTGGGCAGTGCTTGGGCAGGGTGTTGGCTGTCGGCTCGTGCTGGTTCCTGCTCTGACCCCAGTAATAACAGCTAAATCTCAGGCTTGGGCCCACAGGCAGTTTCAGGGCTGTTTGCAGAAGCGGCTGTGCGGGTTGCTGGCAGCAAGCGATTCTTCCCTGGGAGTCGGTCTCTCCTGTCACAGCCTCGTCTTGCATCCCTACATCCTTACTTCCTAGCTGTAAAGCCAGAAACCTCATAAGCTGGTGGTGCTCATACAGCAGAAATGAGATTTGCTACAATCTAACAGTTCAGGCAGAAATTAACTTGGAATGAACCCGAAAGTCATACTTGTAAAGCCTTTTATCCGTTATTAAAAAGTTGTGTATTGACAGCATGGTCTCTGAAGTGCCTAAATTCAAGGGTACAATACCGTCCTTTCCCCCACGTGGTATTTTAACAATGTTTAATGCCCTTACATGATTGCAGTCAGAAATAAGGAACAGCAGAAAGCCTTAGTGGCTTCAGAGGGCCATCAGAATACTCCAGTTTCTTATTTGCAAATATGCAAACAGCTGCTTTACCTGGTCAGATAGTGAGGAGGATCTGCTTTTTCTGTGAGCCTTCTTGCAGGAAGATCTGCCTGCTCAGGTCCCTAATGAAAGCAGCAGTAAAGCACAAAGGCGGTGCCAGATAGTGGCAGGAATACAAAGGATCCTTGGAGGCTGAGACACACATAATGTTGTCAGGATCTGAGGAATGCTAAATATGCTGATAAACCAGTGACACGTAGGTAAGCTGAAAATGTGGCCAGGAGTATAAAGGTCAGGATGGGCAGACAGGCTGTCTGCTGCTGAGGTCCCGCTCTGCTGGTGCTTGGTCCACAGAGGTTTCCACACAGCTACGGGCGTGAGGAGCTGAGTAAGTCTGGCTCGTCCTGCAGTAGCTCAGTGTGTTTTCACCCTTGCAGCAGGAGCTGAGGTGGCCCAACACGGTTGGGTGCAGGGGGAGCCATCCCCACTTGGTGTCATCTGCGCCAGGAGGCTGGTGGAGGGCAGATGAAGGATTAGTCATGGAACAGGGGAAAGTCAGAGGTTTGAGCTAAGTTTTATTGGGATTGCTTAGCTGGCAGCAGATGCAGCCTCCTGAAGGGCTGCTTGTTTCTTTTTGAATTTTGCACTTTTGCTGCCGTGGTGTAGATGGGGTGGTTCTGGCTCATCGCAGGGTGCTGAAGGGGCTGCTTTCAAAGCATGGCTTGACCTACAGCCCCTGTGAGAGCTACTGGCAAAGCATGGTCAAAGAGCAGCCCGGCAGAGCCATCCCACCCAAACCCTGTGAATCCTGATTCAGACCTAAACTCCAAAGCCCCGGCAGTGTCCGAGGTGTCTGGTGCCCCTGTGGGCAGAGCGTGCCGGGAGTGCTGGTGCCGCCGGGGCTGCGTGTCCCGCTGCGCCCGTGGGCTCGGGACAGGGAGCGGCGCTGGCCGCGGAGGGGCCGGGCAGGACAGCAGTGGCCCAGCTCTGCTCTGAGCTCTTGTTGTAACCGTCGCTCCCTCGCAGGGGCCCCGGGGAGCGCGGTGTGCGGAGGGTGTCCGCGCAGGTTGCCAAGTCCTTCCCGGCTGCAGGAGCTGAGGCTCTTCTGCTGGAAAGAAGGGCCTTGTAAAGCCGTGCTCAGCGCTCCTGGCAGCGTGCTGGGGAGGCAGCCTGTGGCAGAGCATCTGTAGTGCCCTGAGCAGAGGCAGCCGGGCAGCCTGATGCTTTTCCGTGCCTGTGGCCAAAGGGGAGATGTGTCCTGGGGGCAGCCCAGCTCCGGTTTGCTTCAACTCATTACAAGCCTGCCTTTTGCTCCTGTGCATGTTTGCTGCTGTCCTGTGCCCCTTGGCCTTGCCAGGGGCTGCTCTGTGGCAGAGGGGCTCCCCCCTCCTCAGGCTGCTGCCTCTTGGGAGGAAAATTCCCCCACCTGGTAGCGCTGCCAGGTCCCCAGGCTGCTTCCCTGGGAGATGGAGATGAAATAGCATTGGATGTGCTGCACCAGAAACAAATGGGGGAAAAAAGACTTGGAGGCTCCGTAGGGCTGTGAGGCTGATGTGCCAGGAGGGGAGGGAGCAGGGCCACCCGCAGGGCCCCTGCTGGACCTCCTGGTGCTGCGGGGAGCGTGGCCAGAGTGGGGCTGAGGCCAGCGCCTTGGGCTGCCGGCTCGTGTCAAACCGCTTGGGGTGTTAATGGGAAGAATGTAGCAATCAACTAGGGCTTCAGCTTTTTTCCTTAAATATTTTCCGAGTGCGCTGTCCTGAGCTGCAACCTCGTGTTTTTAAATAGCAGCCCGTGTTGGATGTTGCCCGCCTCCTGCAGCAAGGTGTTTTCCCTGGCTGTGATTCATCGCCAGGTTTTCCTGTTCCAGCTGGGCTGCTCACCCAGGTCTCCGAGTCATCAGTGGCTCCTACAAGCTGGTGTCAAAACTGTTGGTGAGTGGCTCCCTCCGCATGGGGTTTTTTGGTGGGCTGGAGGCATTTTCAGCTTGGGGCTGCTGGGTGTTACTGGCGCTCGGGGTGTGCTGGATGTTCCTGGAGTCCATGGTCTGGTACAGGGGAGCCCCAGTTGTCCATGGGCCCTTGGGCTTGCTTCTTGTAGCCATCATATCCTGCAAGCGTTGCTGTATCTTGCATATGTGTTATTCTGCAGAATGTGTTAAAACACAGCATGGCTTTTGTCACCACTTGCAGTAGAAATTCCTGAGTTTGGAGTGACTGGCGGGTTTGCCTCTGTGCAGAGGGCAGGGGGGAGCTTCCCGATGCTCCGGTCTCCCGTGTGGGGGTCTTGTCCCGATGTGTTCCGGCTGATGAGCATGAGCAGGGAGGCGCCCCTTCCAAAAGCTCCTGGTTTTTCTGAACAGCAAGGAAAATCCGGTAGGTCTTGCGTTTAGGTTTTGTTGGCGTGAGCTCTTTCTACAGAAAGCTGCTTATTTTTTTTTTCTCCTGTGGCAAAAGCCGAAATTCCCAGTAGAACTTCCCCCCCCAGTCAGTGTGTTTGAGCGGCGCCGGGCGGGAGCTGCTCAGGCCCAAGGCTGAGAGGGCTGAGAGCCGAGCGCGGCCCGGGAGCAGCAGCCGGGAGGGAAACTCGCCGCGGGCCCCCGGCGCTCGGCTCGAGCAGGCCGCGTGGCGCGCGGGAGCCGTGGCCCCTCGTGCCGAGGCATCTCTGCTGCCTGTGCGCTCGCCGCCCTTGGGCTCACGGAGCCCTGAGGGTCTGGGTGATTCTCCCGGCTTTTGAGGCGGATACGAAATGCTGCAGGGCCTGGCAGCTCTGCTCAGATGGCGTGGGCTGGGCCAAGTGCTGTTTTCAGGGGAAAAATTCATGAGCAGGTTCTGAACTTTATGACCTTGGCTGCTGTGCTGCTTCTAGCAGATCTTATTTTTTTGCTTTATATAATATTTTTCTAAATCAGTGGTGGATTTTAAGAGAACTTTTTGGGTCTATCCAGCAGGAGTTACATTGAAGTCCATTAAAGAGCAGCGTGTCTGGGAACCTTCCTCCCAACATCTGGGTATGAGCGGTGCTGGAAACAGGATACTTGGCTAAAAGGAGCCTTCTCTCTCAGCTATTGTGGTTTTTCTAATGAGCTCAGTCTGACACCTGCCTCCCTCTGCAGTGGAACTTCAGTTTAAAGATATTGTAGATGTATAAATAACCGTCTGACCTTCCTCGCTTCCATCTTTTGCTCCATTCTCCATTTCCTTCTCTTCCTCCTCATCCCCTCGCGGCCTCGGGCTCGGCAGGCATAGCTGCCGTCTCAAGGGACGCTGCCTCCTGACTGCTCTTTCTCAGCCAAGGCAGCAGTGAGCAGGTTTGCTGGGGCTGCCCAAAACGTTGCATGGGCCACGTTCTGCCCTTCCAAAGGCATCGTGGTGCCGGAGCGCAGCTCCCTTCCCCGCCGAGGCCCTGGGGGCTCAGCAGAGCTCTGGCTCAGAAACCCCATGGGTGAACTAAAATCAGGTTATCTGCTTTGTGGACAGCACAGACTTGAATCTGAGACTGTGAGTGGAGAGACTGTAGTTCCCTGGTGACGCTGTGACCGGGAGCGTGGTGACTGCTGTCAGGTAATGCTGCAGGAAAGGCTTGTTGTTGGTTTTCATGCGAGTGCCTCCAGATAAAATGTGTTTGTGTTCAAGGCCCGAATGCTGCGGATTACATTTTTAACTTACTGCATCAGTCAAAACACCATTGGCATTGAAACTTACGTAGGAAGGCTGTTTGTGAACTATTAATTATTTTCAGTCTAGTTGGTGTAATGTGAAGGGTGATTAACATAACCAGTCTTGCAAGCGGTGATAAATTGGACAAGCATTACCTCTACTTTTTAAAGAGGCTGCTCTTTATTACTCATCTCTTACATGGAAGCTTTCTTCCAGCTGGCACAAATCCTTTTAGTACTGACCTAAAGCTTGTGTTTTGCCAAGATTCAGGAAGACTATTTAAAATACCATTTTTATCAACTTAGCCTCTCAAAACAAGGTTTTCTTTGTTTTGTTTAAAGTAAGGTGTGATATTATCTCAGTACTGTGGTTACCTTCCATTTAAATCCTGTGTTTTACCAGCCTATCTTAAGGGAAAGAACATACCTGTAAAATCACAGGGTAACTTATGCGTTCTGCTCCAATGAACAGCTTTTTCCTTAAACTCCTCCTTTCCCTTCCCTTGCTTTTGGCCACCTCACCAGTAGCTAGTGTTGTTTTTATTAGTAGTGAATGTCTGTCTTTATCTCTTTCTGCAATGAGAAAGTGAAGAGATGGTATGCCTGTGGTTAGAGCAAACTCATCTGTTCTTGGTTTAGTTGCTCACTTGTGGGCATCAGATGAGAGGACATTTCATATGGGTAGAAATACAAAAATTGCTGTATAGTGAGAGCACTACTGCTGTGCTGGAGACCTGCCTTTTGGCATCACACACTCGCAGATCTTTATCTGTGACTTACTGGTACTAGACTTGCTCTAGTCTAAATACAGCTTTGAACAACCTATTTTTAGATGCTTTTGTTGTAGACTAGATTTTGTTTTAATTCCCCAGAATTCTACTCCCTGCTGTTTTAACAGAGGCATTTGTATAGCTCAATGAGCTGACGTGAAGGTAGTGTTTATTGCAAGCTGTGGTGTTTATTGCAAGCTGAACTTAAGTACGTCCGTGGAGCGGAGAATCCAGTGAGTGCCCTGCAAAGAGAATGATGCGCCTTGACTCTGTGCCCCTCATTCTTTTGCTTTCCAATTGGAAGCATAGATGTGTGAACCAAAGTGAATGACCACTTACATCAGTTTATTTTCCACGTGCATCACCAGTTCAAGTACTGCAGGTGAGCAGATTTTGCACAGGTATCTGTTTCTTCCTTTAAAACTAAGGATGCTCAATTGCAGAGGGCTTGCTGAGCTGCTGCTCAGTGTGTGCCCCTCAGGTAGCCTATGGTCTCAACACCTACCGGCCGTGTAAGCTGTGTTTAAAAATACCAGTTATGCAGAATGAAGAGACAGCAGAGAGAAGCTGGTGTTGTCAGATATTACAGGACTCCTTCAGGAGTCTAGATTATGTCAAAGTGTCTTTTGAATTGTGTTTCCTAAAATACCCATTCAAATGAGTTTCCTCTGCCTGTAGCTGAACATTCAGAATGATGGTGACTTCCTTAGAAGGGCTCAAACCTTAATGCTGGTGAACTTGTGAATAACCTAAATGACTTCTGTAGTCCTTCTATTTTTTTAATCGTTTGTTTTTTGCGTGGCATTCAGCTGTGTGTCTCTGCTCACTTTGCTCGGTGACACGGGATCACGGAAATCCCATTTTTTCACGGCCCCCGCTGCATGGTGGATGGTAGTTCCACCTGTGCTGGCAGGGGCTTCCTGTTTTAGAAGATTAATTTTGTTGAGCAACTCCGAGTTCCTCTACAAGAAACTATTTTCCTTTCCTGTATGGCAAGGCTCATTTGCAATCCTCTGAGGCTCTAAACTTGTTTGTAGCTACCACTAAAGCAGTTGGTACCATTTGAGAGCTGCCCAACACTCTGCCTTGAATTCTATTCTCTGAAAGTAAAGGCAAAGAATCCAAGTAACTGCTTTTACCTCTTGAAGGTTATTGTCCTATTTCCGTTATAGCCAGAAGTTTGAGGGTGGTATTTTTTTCTCCAACTAGAGAGTCCAGCTCTTGCTCTTACTGTCTTCAGAGTCACAGATTTGATGTTAGTATTTTACTGGATTTCAGAAAGCAGCTACCTGGGATGACTTCAGCGTTTGCATCCTGCAACAAGGAAGAGCAGCTTTCTAACACGGCTGCCTCATTGTGAGGGCCCTCAGTGTTGGTGTGGAAAGTTTTCACTCCGGTTGCTGCTTTCCCTGTTCTCCTCCCAGAGTGGCCAGTGCTTTTGCCTTGCTTGGGCAGCTTACCTTGGTCTAGATCCAGAAGTGAGAGGTTGAGGAATTGGCCTTGCTGTCTTCCCAAGGAATTTTGCTTCTGGCTATTTTCCTGATTTGTGTGCTGCATTTGATGCACCTTGTTATGCGGCTCAGGAGAGAACCAGA
The DNA here is from genome assembly GCA_013398735.1 of Nothocercus julius. Classification (NCBI taxonomy): domain Eukaryota; kingdom Metazoa; phylum Chordata; class Aves; order Tinamiformes; family Tinamidae; genus Nothocercus; species Nothocercus julius. The sequence continues at coordinate 6,050,749 of VZSV01000033.1, forward strand.
CTCATCTTGGCTTGTCACCGAATCCTTTGCCGTCTCGCGCCGCGCTGCCTGGTGTGCGCGTGGGCACACGAGAGGGTGCTCCCCGCTCGCCCTTGCAGCCTGGGGCTGAGCTGCCAGCGCCGAAATTTGACTCCCATGGCCGGGACAACATGTGGGGATGTGGCACCCGCAGCCTGGTCTTGGGCTTTCTGGCCTGTTGTCCCTGCTACTCGCTACAGTTTCTGCACACTTCCTAGAGGTAAAATGTGACCATGATTTCTAGACTGCTTATGTTGCACCTGGTCCTGGCTTCTGAGAAGTCAGGACAGAGAACTGCAGGATTTAAAGCAGGCTTGGTGTGTTTGCTGTATGTGCTTGCTGTTAATGGCTTGTCTGGAGGAGGAGAGCAAGGCAAGGTCTCACAGCTGCAGGTTCCCTGAGCACACCCAGTATGTCACACCTGGGTCCAGTTTGGTTTTCCTGCTGTCCTTTAGTATTTGCTTGTAAGTGAATGTGAAACCACGAAGCAATATGGTGAGAAGAGTGCAGGGGCAAGAGGCAAGAAGGGGTAAGAGAAGAAAAAATTAATGCAGTGCAAGTATTATCCAAAATGAATAGGATAACAGGGAAAGAAAGGCACTGGTGAGGAACCTTGATGTTTTTAATCTAGTTATTAATTTAACCCCAAGCTATGAAAATATACGTATTCATGTACCTCTCATATGACTTGCTTTCAGGGCTATTAAGGTTTTCCATGAATAAAACTCTTGTTCCTCCCTGACCTGTCATGCTGAATCTTTTAAAATAATTATGATTTAGCAGGAACTGTAAGAAGATATTTGAACTGGGCTCCTGATTCCACCCCAGCATCCAGAATCAACATGCCAATGGATGATTAATAAAAGCTGTAAGAAATGAGCATCTGCCTGTGCCATGAGCACAGGACTTGCAGGAGCGGTCAGAGCAGCAGAGTGAGGTACCATCCCCGAGCAGTTTCAGTGCAGCACATTGAGCTTGGATCTAGTATTGTAGCTTTGACACAACTGAGATTAAGGGTGAGAAAAATATCCAGCTTAACCAAGGGTTGAGAAACACTGATGAAGAGATGTGTTCCCCCCGCTGAACCGCATCTAGGTGGAACTTTGGCCCCAAACCAGAGCTGGGCGTGTTGTTTCCAGGGTGTACGTGGTTTCTCTCATGCACTTTAAGGGGTTGAAGAAAGGATGTCAGCTCAGCTCAAGAATATTTTTAATCTGCTGTAATAAAAAAAATTTGATACCAGTTTCAAAACTGATACCAAAAAAAAAATTGGAAAAATGACCTGACAAATGACAGGCTTCTGCCAAATACCTTTGGAAAGGTCAGGCTCAGTCTGGAGAAATGCTGTGGAAAGAAACTCAGTTCTTTAATAAAAGTACCCTTAATGTTGTTACAATGTACATCAGATAGGAAAAACTGAAGGGAAAAAGGGTGAGCTGGAAACCTTGGAAAAGAGTAGTAACTAGATGGAAAGGGTATAGACAGATGAAATGAATGGGAAAAGGGCAAAATGTCCTGGAGGAGATGTGGGCTTGGAAAGACAGCTGCCCCCGGGAGGGGAGCGGGACGGGGTCCCTGCAGAGCCGGGGTGCGAGGCAGCCTCTGGGCATCAGAGGGGCAGGCAGCTGTTGAGCTGCTCCGGAGCCAGAGCATTTATCTGTCAAAGAAATCGAATTAAGCAGCCCCTGTAGTAATGTGGAATTGTAATAAGCTTGTTGGAAGGGCAGTGGTCACCTGATTTAGCAGCCTTAACTCTAGCCCTGCTGTGTTTGATGGCAGTTGGCTGGGCGCGGGGCCCTCTGATATGCAGGTTGGCTGTTTGCTGCTGAGGGAATGTTGAGTCTTTATTCTTGTTCTAATTTAGGATTTACACAGTGCAACAGCCCCACTTAATTAGATATTAATTGCATCTTTTTGTATTTATTTCATCTTCTTTTAGGAGGGTTATCATTCAATCTTTAGCAACTTGAAATAATTGTTTTTTTGAATAGAGTTCATGCGGCCCGCCCGCTGCATGTCCCTTCCCTGAGCTGTCACTGCGAGCGAAGGAGAGAGAGAAACAGAAAGCCAGGGTTGGCTTTGCAGGATACGTTCATGGTAAGCAGGACTCCAGCAGAGCATCACTCCATTTCTTATGTTTGTGTAGAATGACTAAGCAATGAAGTCTGATATATTCCTTGAGAGAAAGCCTAGTGTGCTATAGAAGTTTCCTGTCTACTTGTGTGTCTCTTTTTAAGCTCAGAAATATCTGAAAAAAAGGTAGCTTGGTATATGAATAGATAATAAGAGATGACAGCACCCATAATGCTGTCTAAGAATTTTGGATGGTATTGAATACTGTTTTAGCAGTATGTACAGTAATGTTACACCAAATGAGCATGCTTGTTTTTCTTTTGAAGATGCTTTTCCTCAAAGGTTTTCATTGTGTTAAATTCAAAGTTTAAAGCTTAAATATGCAATTTTAAAATAGAGGAAAGCATTAATGTTAAATAGAGTGTTAAGAGATGATTTGAATTCAGGACAAGCCAATAGGTATAGGACGTTTTTATTAATCCACAGGAATTATTTGGCAAATGGGAAGCCAGCTTTCTGCATTGCAAAGTGGAAGAGCTGTCCTCTGTTGTGGCTGGTCCAGCCACTGGGTGTCTTTGTTGTTCAAGGTGCTGGAGGGAGGGTGAAGCACGGGTTTCAAGGAGCCCATGAGCTGGCACTTGTCACCTTTTGGCTGTAGTGAAACTCCCCTCCCGCCCATGTTAGATTTGTTGCTCTGGAACCAGTGCCCTCCTGGCTGTCCTCATCCTCCTCCCTGCGCGGGGAGTTTGTGCGCGTAAGCTCTGGTGCCATCAATACCCTGGCTTAAAGACAGGTAGCTTGCCAGGTGAATACAATTTCTTCAGAAGCTCAAAAGCCCCAGGTCTTTCTGAGAGTCCATTTGGTCCAGGCAAAAAAAGTCTCACAAATGTGGGAGTCAGGTTTGAGGGTTCTTCTCCAAGGGAGGGCATTTGCCAGGGTGAAGGCAAATGAAGGCAGCGAGTTGGTTCCTCGGAAAGCAGCAGTGGGAGGCCGGAGCTCCTGGCTAAGGTGTCTGCGGGCAGCTTGGCCTTCCTGACAGCTCTTCTAAGGAGGAACTGAAAGCAGGGGGCAAGTAGCAGTCAAAGGCCTTTCTTCAAAAGGCGCCTTATCGACGCAGGAGGTGGAGGGGAGCTGTGCTGTCCCTGTGGTAGCTTTAGTGCAGTCACTAATTCCTTTCTCTGTGTCTGGAAAGGATTTGCTGGGCGGGACAGGCTCATTCTGCCCTGGTTGTGCCTTGTGTCTGTCCTGATCAGGTCACATGTAAAGACAACCTGCACCAGTTACTGGGTTGTGTACACAGTTGTTGTCTTGTGGTCTGATTTTGCCCTGATAGCCCCATTTCTCTTTCTCTCCGCTTTGTTGTCTTTAAGCAGTTGCCGCTATGGTGCGGCAGTTTTGGTGCACAGGTAGATTCCTACTTCAGCCTGGTGGCCTTGGGCTGGGAGCTGAGATACTCAGTACTGCAAACCCGCTGCTTGTTGCCCAGATGTGGGAGCTGGGGTGTAAAGAGCTGGGACTTGCACACAGAGGGGAGGGAGGGCTTGAAGGGTGGGGGTTCTTCAGTTCTTAGTTTCACTTTAGGGCAGTCCTTGCAAAAGTTGGGTCCGAGCCGCATCACCTTTTCAGAAACCAGCAAGGGGGTGTCCTCCTGTCTGCACGATGCTTTGCTGTGCCAGAGGACTGTGTGCTGCTCCTTACGAGACCATATTGAAAACATATTAAAATCCAGCATTATTGTGTGCCATACTTCTGACTCAAGGAGCAGCTGAGCTTTTAGTCCTCTTGGCATATATCTTGGCATATTTAGCAAGGATTAGTGAGACCCCTGGTCCTAGGTAGTGCTTAGGGGTGCAGCAGTGTGTCCTTGCTGCAGCTTGGGCAGTAAGTTGGATTTCTGTGGAGACAATTTATGCAGAAGAGAACAGACTGACTCACCTGCCCGTGGTCAACAAATAACAGGCACTCAAAATATATTACTTGGAAAAATAAAAAAATACTTGGAAAATGTTGTAGAGAATACATGACTTGGAACAGAGCTGTTGAGGGTGAAGTTTTTAGCAAACACTTCTGAGAGGCATGTGGTGCTCTGTCCTGGAAGTTCCTCCGATAGCCGACCCTGGGTTGGGCTCTTCTGCAGAAAGCCCTTTGGGAAAGTACAAATTCCAGCGGAAAATCCCAGAAACTTTCTTGGGCAATTCTCCTTTGGGACTAATGGATTGCAGCCTCGCTGAGGTGATTGGAGAGCCTGTCTTCATCCCAGGAATGTTTTTGGCTTCCGCGTGGTTCCCTGCAGGCGGCCTCCGTCGCAGTTGCACCGTGCCAAGGGAAGGGAATTACGGTACGCGCTTTGCAAACGGGGCGGCTGTGTGCCTGAAGCCGTACCAAATGCCAAGGGGATTTCTCCTACCACTCAGAAGCAGCTGTGGCTTCCCAATACCCTGTTCTCACACCCTAGGGGGGAAAAAAAATATGTAAAAATACATAGACTCAACATTGTGGGGGGAAAAATCCTGATGGGAATCTAGAGGTTCATATGAAATGCTGGGCTCATCATAGATGGGCCTTTGTCATTTGTCCTTGGATGAATTCTCAGAATTCTGCTTTGGTGCCAAATGAGCATAGCCCATGAGGCCAGCTAGAGGCTTTTAGCAGAGAGTGTCTCCAAGTAAAGCTTCCTTAGGTGAGTTTTCAAGGGTTTTCAAATCTATATGGGGAGATTGGGAAGGAGGAAAATTCCACTCGGGGATTTGTAAGAGATGCTTCATTAATAATAAGCTGTGAGTGGTGCTTTTGCTGAAGAAACTATTTCTCCCACTATTGAGAGGGGAAGCAATACCAGTTAAGCCAAGACTGTAGCAGAAACTTACTGGAAATGTTTACATGTTACTTAATACCTTGACATACATTATTCAGCTTGCATAATGTCAGCTGGGGTGGAGCAGGGAGGATGGCTTTGCACAGTTTGCTTCCTCCCCGTGGAAGTTTTTCCTGAACACAGCTACCGTTTGGGGCCATCAGATACATTCCAGGAATGCAAAGTGCTGCAATATCATAATATCACTTGCAAAGGGATGTAACCTTACCCTGAAAGGAAGCAATTCTCCGAGCCAGTTTGCCTTCAGCGTAGAGCAGAGTTTTACCAAAAGACCCCTATGAACCCACTCCAAGCAGGAGAGCTATGCAGTAAATGGTGGGGCTGTTGAAACGGATGTGGTTTTTGTACTGGAAATGCAACCCCGCTTTCCCTCTGAGCCCTGCGCGAGCTCGCCCTGCTGCACAAACCACTTAAGCCTCTGCCTCAGCCTTCCTGATGCGAGTGTCTAAAGGGCTTCCTGAACCGGAGCCAAGTAGGCTGCGTGTCGAGGAAAAGATGAAACCGTGTCAGCTCCATTAGCACTGCCACAGCAGCACAGGGAAGGGGATGGCAAGGAGAGATAGATAAGCGCAAAGTTAAGCTGGTGCCTCTCTGCTTCTCTCTGTTTAGTGAGAATCCAAGCTGTCGTTTTGTGATTCACTTGCTGCGTGATGTTCCATGGACGTGACTGTGATAAATAGGGAATTGGCATCATTTGCCTAGTTGTTTAAGTGGGTGTTACTCATTTAGGTGAGGTTTTCGGATTTCTTTTGATGGATTGCCAGACAGAGTGGGTGAAAGAGGCAGATAATTTAGCTCGGTTAATCAGTACCTGGCAGTATTGTTGTAAGAGCAGATTTAACACAGGCATGGAGTTTTTGTAGTGCTAAGGCTGGTGTGATTTGTTAGCTCAAAAGAAATGAGACATGTTTCCCCTTAAGCTGCAAAAAGATCTCTCATTGGCATCTAGTCAGATTTAGTCATATTGGCCATTTAGCTCAAATTAGCCATATGTAGCTCAAAGCAACTGCTCAAAATGTAGTTCTTAGAAATAGCATGAGTCTCCCTGATTCAGGATGACTAAATGGTCTAGCAGCAGAAGGTAGCATGGAGGAGTGTTTGGAAACGTGTGCTGGCATCTGAGGAGTAGTCCCAGCCCCTCGGCTCTGTGCGGAGACCATTGATGGCACTTTGTGGACACCGTTCTGCAATGTCTTAGGAGGAGTCTTTTTCGGAGGGCAGCATTTGTAGCTTCAGCGGGTGTTTTCATATTGTAATCATCCCAAAGGGTGTGACTGAGCTGCAGCACTGAGCACTGAGCGTTTGTGCTTCTCCATGAAAACGGTCTCGGGTCTTGGTGCCCATTTGCCCTAGCGTTAGTGTGGAAGAGGTTTATAGTGGAATGAACAGTGGTATGAATAGATACACATAGATTAGTGGCAGCTTGCAAGGCATTTGAAACATCCTTAAGCCTATAAATGCCTTTTCAATGTCTAACTGCTAGTTAAATCTATTTCTGATACTCCTTTTAAAACAGCGTCATTGGTAGCATTATAATTGTGGCATATTCACAAAAGCAAGTAAGTTCAAATCTGACATTTTATATGGAAGCTCAAAATAGCAGTCCGTTTGGAGCTAAGAATAGGTATATTTGGAGTAATTACGTTACGTGTAATATTGTGCTTATGGATGTTAGTTTCTCAAAATTGTGGTTTGATCTGGTATATAGGTATAGATATGTAAAGATACACTAACTTCCTAGCAATATGTCATGATCAATAAGATTAAAGGGATAAGGTTTTCACCGTGGGCTAGAGAAAAGTTAATGTGGTACCTGTGCTTCATGGTAACAGCAATGTCAAAGGTGCTTTTATCTTTTTTGGGTTTAGGCATGGCATAAAACTTGTGAGAGATGAAGATCTGTTTTTGAGAAAGTCTTTGGTGATTCATAAATGATGCACGACCACATTCAGAAGGGATGTTTGCTGTGTACCGCAGGTCAGTAAGTGCCCTTGCAAAGGAAACTGCTCTTGTGCAATTTGGGGGCTGGCATTTGCTCTCTTGGAGCACTCGTGCGCTAGAGGAAGCTTTGCTAACTCTGCCTTTCAACCTCGACATCAGTGACTGGATGGGGGGCTTTGGAGAACAGGTTTGGCAAAACATCAATTAAAAATTGTATGCAAACCACATGGAGAAATAAGCCTAGTGTAGCATATTTCATATTTAACTTCCATAGTTGCCGAAACAGTGTGATGTGCTCGATAGGATGAGTGATTGTGACTCCAGTTTTACCTTTGTACCCTTTCTGTTGTCAGAATGGCCCAGCAAGAAGTCTGGCTAGGACCTAAGTATCTAAATAAGATTGGAGAGATAGGGATTTCTTTAACTCATTTAAGTTTTGTTCCACTTCCCTTAATCTCTTGCCTAGTGTTTGCCTCTGTCTAGGCCAAGTAACACAGGGTGAACCCGAGAGACTGAGAGCAGGCTGGATGCTGTGCTTGGGAGGGCATCATGCGCCTCCTGTAAGACTGCAAATACTCCTTTACCTCTTCAGCTATTTGGGCAATCCATCCTAGTGAGCAAAACGTAACGGCTGAAATGAGTTCTGAAGACTGATGCTTGATTTTCCTCATCAGCACAATGATGAGCTTGGCACTGGTAGTGTAATGGTATGAAGGCAGGTATGGCAGCTGTCACTTCTAGCTCTGACACATTAAAACCTGCTGGACATGGGAGCCTATTTTTAGTAAAAGAAAACGCAAGTGTATTATGTCCTAGTTTCTGTCAAATTGTGCCATGGGATCTTTATATTTGATTAGAAAAGTTGGCAGAAATAACACAAATGCACTCAGTGCCTCATCTGAAACGTGGCAATTTTAACAGTCTCGTGCTGCTGCTTATTGCAAAGAAACTTTAATTGTGGGCATGAGGTCAGGCACATAAAGCAGGCAGGTGTGATGAAAGCTAGTGGGAAACTTGGCTGTGGTGTGTGAGGTTATATGTAAGAAAAAGCCCTGGCTCTGCTAGGCACGAGCTATGCAAGATGCTTTTAATGCAAGATGTTTTGTATGGATCAATGGAACCGTTTTTGCAAAATGCGTGCTAGGAAAATGGAAAAAAAAAATAGGTAGAGGTATTTATAAATAGAGAAGGTAGCAGCAAAATCAGGCTGCAACTTCAGAATGTTGTTACTTGTGTCAAGGTCTTATTGTTCCTGATCTGTGAGCAGGTTTTTTAAGTCTCACTGCAATTCAGGCAGGAGAGGGTGCCTGGACTCCCGCATGGTGAGCTGGTTTCTGTAACTTTTACATCTGACCAAGTGCTCAGTGGTGCTGCTGATACACTGAGGTGAGAGGTGTGACCCACATTGCAATACTAAAGGATGCTGTCAATAATCCATGTGCATGAGACCCATCTGAACTGCTACCTTATTAGTGCAGCTTGTCTTCTGCAAGACACCATCGCTTGACACTGTCCAGTTGGTAGCAATATTTTAAGAAGTTACTACCCCTCCTTTTCATGGTCCCTCCTGTCTTTTCCCACTAGTGTCATCCTACCAGCTAAAAGTTGCGTATTCTTGCGGTGGGCAGGTTGTATTATTAGTAAGCCAAATTCCATGTGTTTTGTCCTGCAATGGGGGGCTCCTGCAGCGCTGCATTCTGTGTAGTCCTTTCTGTAGATGATTTTATGCGTTAGGTCGCTTAATGCACGTTCTCCTCGCATACATCATTCTTGAGGAATCTCAGTGTTTCCTTTTTGGATGATTGAATATAGATTTTGGCAGTTAGGCCAGATTTTTCTGCTTTAATTTTCCTAAGCGCAGTACCTGAAACTGTTGCACCGAAGCGATTTGCCTACTATGAACAGGTTTTAAGTTTCAGTGACTAATGGACATAATTTTTCCTGAAAAGTAACAACCTAGCAGCTTAGGGGACAGGCGGAATTTTTCTAGTATAGATGGAGGGATGTAAAATGAGGGATGGAATTTTGTTAATGCCATAAAAGCTATTTTTGGAGGATGTGATCCAGCTGCCTTTGCTCTGGCTGCCCACTGGGAGCTGGTGGTGTTGCTTTCCCTGTGCAAGGTGTTGTAAAGCCCTTTGTTTGGGTGACAGTGGGCAGTGGGCACACAAAGGGCCGCCTGTGCAGTACAGAGTGGCCATTATGTGCCCTGCCATTGCTCACAGTTTTGAATAGAACTGCATTTTTCAAGAAAATAAATACCCTCTGAGTCTGCTGTTCCTCTGCCTTTGCCACAAAGAGTTCCTGTGCATCGACTGCCCGAAGCTGATGGTGTTTTGTAGGTCTTGCTGTTGTGTCGTGATGCAAGACACTTGCAAGTTGCTGCCAGAGTTGAAGTGCTGTAGTCGCTGCTTCCTAAACATCTCCCACACCTGGCATCCAGCTGCCTTTCGGATCGTGGTCCTCCAGGCTCCCTGCGCTGTGCTTTTTCCAATCATTTTTTTCTCCTTCAGGCCAACCATCCCTCGCTGTTCCCGTTTGTGTTTCCCTTCTCGCTTTGTTGAGCTCCTCCGCTGCAGTTGGGGGCTGCCCGCAGATGTGCTGGCCGACTGTGCTCTACTTCCCTTATTCCCGGCGCGGCCGTTACACTAGGGCTAAAATAATGTAAAGGCAGAATGCTGGTGCTGACACATTTTCCTTGTGACCAGGAATGTGCCCTAGGTGTACAGCTGTTTTGCATGCGAAGACATGACTCAGATTCAGACTTTCTGGACAAAAACCTTTTGTTATGCTGAGAACATGTGTAACAATAGCCTGAGGTGGGGGAGAATAATAGTGTGTGTGTCGTTTTGTGGAGGGATGTGGGAAAAGAATCTCAAGGAAATGGAAAATTCTCATTTAATTTAAAACCTCTGTTTAATTCACAGCTATGCAGGGTATAGAAATGTGTATTTAAAGTTACTTCAGCCAGATTTCTTACCTGTATTGCACGTGCTGCCTGTAACAATGTCATGATGAGAACACAAGTGTCCCAGCGAGTTGGTCAACTGTAATCTGGAATATGGGGAGAACTCTCATTGCTCCCATTACTAAGCACTGCTGTTAGATTTGGAGGCATTAAAACACAAAATGAAAAGAAATTTGGAGATTAGGACCTGGCAAGGAGGAGAAAAAAAAAAAGTGGTCAGATTCAATTGAAGTCTGTTGATAGATCTGGTGGAAATGGCCTGTACGAGGCAGTTTCGCAGTGCTCAAGGCTTTATGTGTGACAGCTCCTTGAGGGCATCGTCAGGCGGTGGCCAAAACGCCGGCAGGGCCAACGCGTGCCAGTTTCTGGACTGTCGCCTGCTGCTTATCGCGGTGGCCCGGCTGACTCGTGTTTCACAAGGCTGCGCCGCGGCCTGGGCAGCAGCACCCCAAGGTGGAAACGCGGGGCGACAAGCGGAGTGAGCAGCAGGAGCGCGGGGCAGCGGGTTTCTGTGCGGCGCCTTCGCAAAGGGAACCGGCGGAGCCAAAAAGGGGGGCGAGGAAGAGAGTGGCGCGGGGCCCGGCCGGTCCCGCAGAGGCGGGTCGGGCCCGGCCGGTCCC
>VZSV01000033.1:6062408-6141605 GCA_013398735.1 Nothocercus julius
TTTTGCTGTTTGGCTTGGAATCATGTGGGCAAGGTTTTAGCCTGCCCTTATTTATTTTAAGTTAAAAAGTTCTTTCTCCTAGGGTCTTAAAGGATTTTTGTTAACCTTGTACAGTCTTAAAGTATTTTTGTTAACCTCTATTTAAATATCTCTTTCTTTTCTGAAGAATCACTTCCGTTAAACCAGGTTTCACTTCCTTGGAACATCTGATGTCATAAATTTGCTAGTTCTCCAATTGTCTACAGAGTTTTGGCAGAAATTCAAATTCTAGGGTAGGAAAGCCTTCCTTTAAAAAAAAAAAAAAAAAAAAAAAAAAAAAGCTTCTTTCTTTATGATGTAGTAAGGAGGGAATGTGTCTTCTTCTCCTTACCCCACCTCTGTCTTCCCTACCTTGCTTAAAGTCAGGCGTGTGAAGTGTTCCAGATGTTTTTTAAAGTATCCATATGTCTGCAATATGCTCCTATTGGCACATGGGAAACTTAAACCCAAATTTTGGTACAAACATAAGTGACCAGAACACTTTCTGTGCTAGGAGGGTGTAGGAAGAGAGGTGTTCATTTGGATTTTGGAAGATAGGTGGAAATGCATGCTAGTTTAGCTAAAATGCTGGTATTGTGATGAAAAAAGAAAAATAATGTAGTGAAAGTGTTTCAGTGACAAGGGGCACAAAGTTCAAGTAGCTGAAGTGCTTTTTCATGGCTCTCAGGATACATGTGGAAGCTTTGCTTTAGGTTCTGTAGAAGCTGCCTCCTGTTAAGCTCCCTGTAAATAGGCACCTGCCGGCATGTGCTTTGGGCTATAGAATCTGGCACTGTTTTTTATGCAAAGTCTGTGGGGCTGCTTAGGTTTGAAATGGACTTTCTGACTCTCGGTGCTTGATAGCAGCTGAGCACAGGTTACTAAATTGACTGCTTTGTTGCAACTGGCAGTTCCTGTAAAAACAATCCAGGGGAGAGAAATCTGGAATAAGTATTATTTGTAGCTATGTTGTTATTTTTTTTAAACAAACATCTGTCGGCTTATTCTGATACTGACACTAGGAGATTACATGGTGTGTTTGAAACCTCAATTCGTCTGTCCCCAAATATGAGCTCCTGCAACCATGGGCAGCTTTAAAACAGATAAAAGCAAAAAACAGGGGGTACCAGTGTTTTCTGGCAGTGCTGCTAGTCCTCACAGACTTCACTCACCGTGTGAAAATCTTACAGTTAATGGGTTCCATTTTAATAACGGAATCAGATCTGGTTGCAAGCAAGCATCTTATATGGGAAACTTACTAACTTTTCAATTTATTTGTTATATGGACAATTGCTTTGAATTAGTGAAATACATATTTCTAAGCAGTAAGCAACAACTAGAGAGTTTTGCTGACTACTACAAGTGGGAGATTGTGCAGAACTGATAAGGTTAGGGTTACGTGCGTTGCTGTGAGGCTTGAAGCAGCAGTTGGTTTAGGCACAGCACGGTAAAACAGATTGCTCAATCTATCACGTTTACATGGGTAAATCTCTATCTCAAGCTTCAGTGGAAATACCTTTGGGAATGTGGTTCTATTTATACGTACTGCAGTTGCAGAGGGAGGCCTTAATATGCAAATACTTGTGGATATGTAGCTAAGCAAATATTTGAATTTCCCTAAAAGTTTCAGAAGATTAAGAAAATAAATAGTGAAGTTCATATGTCAAAGAAAGTTTCTTTTAATAAGACTGGAGCAATTATAATGTTTCCCATTAATAGAAGGGTAGAATGGGGTCAGTTTTAGGTAGTCAGAGTTTAATTGCCAGAATGCTACATGAATGTGGCCTTTCTTAAAAGTGGTTGTGTGTGAACGGGAGACTCCAGTTGCCTTTAGCTTCTTTGCTACTTTGGCTTCCTGGCTTTGGGCTTTACCTAAGCAGTAAGTGCATTTGTGTTGTCGCCTTCAGCAAGGAGAAGCTTTGGGGAGTAGCACGAGCGGAGGTGCCCAGCTTTGCACTGCTCCCCTGAGGCTCTGCCCTCTTCCTGGGCCGCGGTGCCGGCAGCAGTGGGTTCTGTTCTGTTCTGCCTGTGGATCGGATGGAAGCTAATGGCACGCAGGCCACGAGGAGCCTTCCCGCTCACTTGGGGGCCTTCCTGCCCTCTCCTTGCCTCCAGGCAACAGTCTCCACTGCATTTAAAAGGTGCCAATGGGCTCAAAAATGAGTTAATGCATACTCATGCAAGTTCTGCATTGTGTCCGATAGCAAGTGCGAAATAAGATGTTTGGAAATAGAGATAGCTTAATGTAAGTTGTGGGAGCGTTTCCACTTATGGATGTTGTCACTTCAATAAGAACATTAGCATGTCTTTGGTTTGATGATACTGAGTGGAATTTAGTGTTTTTTCTGAAGCATTTGTCACAAGCATCCTTACTTCACCCAGTTCATGCTTTGCAGACCCTAATGCTTGGTAAAAATGAAACCTGCTAGGCTTCCAGCAGGGTGTCCCCTCTGGCTTTCCGTGGTGGCTCCCACGTCCCTGCTGCAGGGGCAATCCATGGATGCTGCTGTCCTGGCAGTGAGATCATGTTAGGCATGATGCTTGTTTGTCTGTCCTGAAAGGGAGACTGGCTGTGAAGCATTTTGCTCAGCATGTGCTTCACAGATAGACTTAGTTGGACTTTGGAAAAGCTCCAGAAAAGGAAACAGAAATAACTATATGGGGAGAAGTAGCAGACTAGATGAAAATGCTACAGAAGGTGCAAGTTGCATGGTGGAACTTGATATGTGCGTTAGAAAAGTAGATTTATTGCCCGCAATTTTGAATGTTACCATCCAGTTACCTACATGTCTTGCTGTGAGCAGCAGCTCAAGATAAAGTAAGCTTTTTGAAAGGAGTGGTGGAGGCACAGCCAAGGATCCTGCAGGTAAAGAAGTCAGTACCTGACATACCTCTATTTGCTCTGCTGCTTTCTGTATCTCATTTGTGTGCATGCGATCTGTGTAGGTGGGTGAAATGGCCAAGGGTCTGTGAAACAAAGCAGAAGGCAAGTCCTATAATTCACTTATCGAAGTCTCCATCAGTAAATAATAAAAGCGAGTTCAAACACAACAGGAAATATATTTTTAAAAGTAGCTTTATTCTTTCAGTTATCAATTTTGAATGGCAGTTTCATGTATTTATGTGCATGGTGACATTAGGATGGAGCTCAGATGGAGGGGAAGACAGTGTTGCTTTTTTATGAGTTGGTAAAGTGTGAAGGGTGTGTGTGCAGAAGAGCTGTTCTGTTTTTCTGTTCGTGGGAGGGGACTGTTCAGGAATCAGAACAGTTCCGCTTGTGTGATAAATGCTGCCTGGAAAGTGAGTAGCAATTTCTGAATGCTCTTGACTGAAGAAAAACATTGTTAGTCTGGCAGATTCAGCTGCAAATGATACATTAATCTTTGGCACGGTGCTCTTGCTAGTTAAAAAAAAAAAAAAAGGCTTTCCTTTCTGCTCTTAATAATAAAAAGGAGGGTGGAGGGGGCTCACTATCAGTCTGCAGCAAGCTGCTTTGAAATAACCACGCACGAGATGCATTATGCCTGTGATGAAAGTTTTTTGTGCGTTTTACTCAATAAAAATCCCCAAGCCTTTTCCTACTATGCTGATAATCTGCATCCGTCCACACAACTATCTTCTAATCATAAATTTTGTGTGATTATGCAGCTTGAAATAAAGCTTTGTAACAATTGCAAGATTTTATAGGTTACTTAAAAGAAGAAATAGCATTACTAAGATGTGCATTAAATTGTATGGTATCTGTTAAGCCTTCATCCTAGGACAGTTTTGCTTCTGTAGCTCTTTAGAAGTAGTATTTTTCCTGTTTTCCACCAAATAATTAAAACTTCGTATTAATGTCAGTCAGGTACCAGAGTCGTGTGTTTTTTTTTTTGTTGTTTTTTTTTTATACTCAAAATATTAATTTACATTTCATTTGGCTGACAAATAAGTATATTGATAATTCTACTAACCTCAAGAGAAATACTTTATTTGTTACCTAAATAGGAGGGGTTTTTTTTGAGTTGTTGATTTAAGTGTTAGGTACCACCTTTTAAACACTAGACTCTTGGAGTTTAGATAATAATAGTACATACAATTAATGTGTTTTCCTCTAGTAATCTTTGGTATCATAATTATCCATTAATTTTATAATTCCTGTGGGGGCTATAAAATCTAGTGTACTAAGAGCTAAAGTGATTAGAACAGCTGAAAGATGCATCATAGAAGGGAAGATTCTGTAGTAGGAATGTGAGTTCTTTGGAAAGAGCAAGATGTAGATTTACAGGGAGGTGAAGATATAACTAGAAAGTTAGAAGATGTTTTAAGGCCATTTTAAAGGTTTGTTCTCATTTTTTTCCCCTCTGTTTTCTCCACTTAGTTTCTTCAAGTTTTGTAGTAGCTTTAAGGCTTTTGAATTTGAATACGTTTGAGTTTGAATGTGTTTGAATACGTTTGAAGTGGTTTCATCACTTATGTCACTGCAAATACACTGAATTACAAATCGCCTTATATTCAGTTTGCTGTTCACCATAATAGGATAAAAGTCTTTATCTTTTTCCACTTTTTAAATAAAGAACTTCTGTCTCTGTAATTTTTTCTTTACTCCATTTTGTTTAACTCAAAAGCTTCAATGTTAATTTTCCTGGGTGAGAAATACTGTGGGTAAAGCCCTGGCTAGGGAATAAAGCTAATTAGGTTCCGTTTCCAACTGTGTCGCACAGCCACTGTGTGAGTTAGGAGGAACTCAGTTGAGTGCACTGGAGCACACTGGAGACATGGGGGCTTCATTTTCTTTCTTTAGTGTCTTTGCTCAATAAATTTACTTATGTTTATGTCCATGAACATGCACAGAGCGCCTGTTATAACAGACCTTAAATACTTGAGATGCTGCTTTAAGACACATGCAAGCACTTAGCTGAAAAAGGTTCTTTGTAGCAGCTCTGATAGTTGAAACGAATAGTAAATAGTTGTTATAAATTAGGATGCATAAATTATGAACGTTTCTTTTTTTCTTCAAGTGGCTGATAAGACAAAACTTACCCGCTGATCCACAACTGACGTAGGTGCCATGAAAAGGCTTTCAGTGAATGAATATGCTCTTTGGGGGAATGGGGAGGAGAGAAACCAGAAATGAGCCATAAAACGTAAGAAGATTGTAGTACAGCTGCTCAAGTATTTTCTTTTTAAAGCATTAAATGAAAAAGTCAGAATCTTCAGTGCACTATTTCCATGATAAGGGAAATGTGAGTGATTAACCCCTTTTCTATTTATAGCTGTTTTCCCTGGGTTAATATGCTTGCTCCAGTTAATTTCTAGGTAAATTCTTTGAGAAGGCAGAAGAATTCTTCCCCTAGTGTCCTAAGTTGGATTTTTCTTAATGTGAATTTCACAAGATAAGTTGCTCAGTTTTCAGTTTTATTTCTACTTTTATGACTCATTAACTTTCATTGCAAGCAAGCACAAGATTTGAAAAATCCTTCAGCATTTGATAGCTCTTTGTTTTTGCATTGCTGTTTGCTGATACTGAAATATGGTACCTCACTGTTTAGGGCTGATTTTCTGGGATTATTGACTTATGAGGGTGAAAGACGCTGCCTCTGCATGCCAGACTGATAAAGCTCCTGAGATGAGGTTAAAGGTTAACAAAATTAAATACGGAGAAAGTCTCAGAGCTAGACTTACTGTAAACCAATTATTGCTAAAATTATGCACCCTCTTGATGCCAAAAGTTAATTCTTCATTGCTAGTTGCTCACGGCTTGTTGGTCAGGAAAGCAGCATGCTACTTCCATGGTCTGTTTTTGCTTTTGCTGCGCAACTGTAGTTGTGGAGCAATAAGGAACTTCTACTTCCATAATGACAGTTTTCTTAAAGGATTGGAAGTCGGCCTGCTTAGACTCTTTTTATAATAAGGACTCTTAAGAAGTAGCAGCATATTCTGCCTTTGGAGCAAAGCTCCTGTATTTTAGCGTTCAGGAGGTCCAGATGAAGAGAGATTTCTTGCAGAGTGCAGTGGCGAAGGATGTGGGCTGAGCGTTGTCTAATTTGCGCTTGTTCTGCGATGTGCTTTCTTGTGAGAAGCAGAATGGGATAGCCAGGGACATTGGTGTTTTCTTTCTGTTTTATGATGTGAAAGAACTTGAAAGGCATTCAAGAAAATGCTCTTCGCGTCTTTCCTCAAGGTTTCACCCTGTGGTAAATAAGCTTTTACTCTCAAGCTTGGTGGTGTGAAATTGTAATCACGGCCCAACAACTTTTGTGTGAAAACTGAGAAGCCTTTGCCAATCCAGCCTTCCTCAGGTTCCTCTCTTAGTCATGTGGTATTTTTGAGATGTTATATGGAAAGCCAAGAAGGTTGTATTTTATTCTTGTCGATGGTTCATCTCGGTATCAAGACTGGCATCACAAACTGAGCCTTCTGTAGCGTAGTGCTTGCTCTGGCTAGGGCAGCTCTCATCAACGTGGCATCTGAAATGCTAATGGTACAAAGTCATTCCCCTGTGCTACGGCTCTGCTGAGGAGATTGCTTTTTATATAAAGGAAGCGTATTCCCATGTGTCCCGTGTGGTAGCGGTTCTTCCATCACACAGGGTCATGGCTGCAGCCACTCTTGGCGCAGACAGGAGAGGTTAACAGAGGTGTGAATAGGCAGGGCTCCAGAGAGCTTATTTTGAGCAAGGGGCGGCACTACTGCAGTTCATGCTTGCAGCAGAGAAGTAAATGGCTTTTCTGGAATGTTCCTGGGACACCACAGAATGTTTTTGCTTCTCTCAGAAACAATACTGTAGAAAAATACTGTTCTTTATTACAACTTTTTCATTAATAAAGGAAACTGAAAAATGCCCTACAGCATAAATTCCTGTGCTGATCATTTCATCTGGTAAGAAGGAAGAAAATGTTTCTTTTTAAGTGGTCTGAAGTTCTTAGTGATACATTTAAAAGCCGTGGAAAAGCTATGAATGCTATTGTGTAATCTGACCTTGTGATCCAAGTCTAGATTTGAACTGTTGATTTGACAAGACCAGGGTGGTTTTCTGTTTTGAAACCAAGCACTCCACCTGCTTCTAGCCTGAGAGTAGTTCAAGTTTTCTGTCGCTTAGATTATGTAGTATTATGAGATGTCATAGTGAAGTGTTTGGCATTTGAAGATTTTCTTTTTTCCCCATGAAATCTAAAAAAAGCCTTTGTATGACTGGAGCCCTTACATAGTACTTGTTGAGTTATTCTTTTTATGTTTAATACAGAAGATTCAGAAGGAAACCTGCTCAATTAGGTTTAATAAATTGGGGATAGTAAAATAAAAAATATATAAAAATGCCTAGCATCACCAATGAGGCCTGGTCTCTTCTAAGATGACAGCATCTCTAGTAAACACACACTTTTTATTGTTAAATAATGGATGTGCCAGTTGACTGCCAGTTAGATGTTTTATGGAAAGAAACTTTAGGGGAGACAGTGCACTAATATATACTGCATTGCAGCCCTTTTATATAAAGGGAAAGAATAATATTTAACAAAAGGGATAAAAGCATCTTCCTGTAAAACAAAGCCATTGATTAAAAGGATGATGTTAAGATGTGGAAAGGTGATTGCTTCATGTGTTTGAGGAAATGGGTCTCAAGAATCATTTCCAGTGATTGTAAATTGTGTCCTGATTACCTACTACTGAGCTGTGCTGCCAATCTGAAATTTGTAGTAAAGCAACATAGGAGGAGGAAAACTGTAAAGTTGCCATCATTTCCCAGTTGCAGAGAAAGTTGAAGAGGCTCTGAGTTGTGTTTAGGCTTGCTTTTAGTTTTCTGTTTGGTTTTGCCTCTTTCTCTGCCCCTTTCCTCCTCTCTGCTGATGCTCGTCCTTGATACCCTGCTGTTCTCGGTTCCACCTTCCTCTCGCTGGGATCCCTGTTTGGTAGCATGGTAGAGGCTTTGGAAGCTTGGCACAGACCCCATGAAATTGTATGTTCTGGCATGTAACACACTTAGTACTGCCGAGACCCTGATTGTCAGCACCAGTGTGGGAGGCAGTAGAAGGCTCTCAAGGTGCCAGAAAGGAGAGCGAGAGCAAATTAAAATGTGCTGTGTTACATTATCTAAAAGAGCTTAATAGATTGGCTTTTCAGTGCTGGAGGCAGGGCTTGTTAAAGGTGAACTACATGTTAAATCCCTGAATTTTTCTTTCCTGATCACAGGAAATATTATTAGCCATTGCCTTTAGTTTCAGATAATATTCACTGTATACATGTGAAGGATTAAATGCTGCTGCTATTTATCATGTTGTAATCTTCGGGATCAAGTGGTAGGTTGGAATGCAGCAACAAGCATCTTTGAAGCAGAAGTTAATTAAACACTACTGTGTTAGATCAAAATCTGCTGTAACCCACATTTTGGAGGGTGTTTTGTTTGTCAAGGGGGAAAAAAAACCCCTGATATCTAGAGTCAAGTTGGATGTAGCTTCACAAAAAGCTCATTACAGTTTATTATTAAAAAGAATGTATAATTTAGCCTTGCTGTTGACCCTACTAATGTGTGCTCAATTGTATAAAAGTTAAATATGTGCACAACAGAAGTATAATTGGGGAACTACGCAGAGGCAGATTCACAGCAGAGGCAGATTCACACCGTTTCACCCTATTGCTGCTCTTAGCAGCACATAAATGGGCCAAGTGAAATATCAGCACATGAAAGCACAGGGGAGTATAGACTCTGTAGAAAAGATCCCACAGAACAAAAAGCAAGAGTTGGCATTAATGTTTTCAAGCACCTAATTAATTGTGATAAGATCTTTGTAGTCATGATGAAAGCACACTGTTTTGTTTCTGTGCTTAAAATGCAAACAAATATTTGTTTTAAGTTTTGGATGGGATCAATAGTGGTTTTTTTGTTTTTTATCCTTCTCAGCATTTTTGCATGTGTAAGGCAGTAGTCAGAGAAAATACATCAACAATTAAGGGCCATACTTGGGTATCTAAAACTGAGGAAACACCTCCTTAATGAGTTATGCATCCTAAAAGTCTGTAAGGGTGTTTAAGATGTTCAGAAGGAAATCCAGGAGAAGGACTTCAGGAAACTTAGGCTATATGAAAATGGCCTGGAGTTTAAGAAAGCCGTATAAAATTGCTTTGTCAAAAAGGGAAGTGGGGAGGGAACTGTGTTCCTGCACAGTTCCAACACACCTTGTATTTTTTTTCTGCCTAATAATTAACTTAGGTTCAAAAATAGGTTTCAAAACAAAACCAAAAAATATTATGGGGCATAATTGTGGTTTGATATAGGACCAGGAGGTCCAGGACTTCATAAATAACAGATTTGATGTGGGCACCTGTTACCATGTCTACGTCTGAACAACCTGGGACTTTCTACGTGTTCTTAAATATTGACTTAGAGGTAGTGAAATCAGCTCTTTATCCTATTCAGTTTGATTTTGGACAGTGTGACTACTGAGGGCTCTACAGTGATAGCAGAGCGGATAGCAAGCTGGCAGGTCACTGACTGTTCCAAACGCTCCACAGAGATGCTGCAAGGGCTTGCGCAGGGTGGTGAGTTTTTGCGCCTGCCTAAACTTCTCATCCCTGCTCATTCTGTGCTTCCGAAGCTGCAGCGATGCTGCAGCGCTGACCTGACCATGGCAGAGCAGCGCGAGCCCCACGGCCAGTGGGGGCACTTAAGTCTTTGCACAAATGAGTCTCTTCGGTCTAAACCGATTTTCTTCTGTGAGCAGCTTTGCTGCTGAACTAGTCTGGGAATCCCTTGTGCCTGAGACTGGATTAGAACTGGAAATGAGCTGGAAAATGTCGCTAGGTTGACTCACTCGTTATGAATCAATAAAAAGCAAATGTAAGTATTTGTTTGTGAGTCATGAGGAGTTGTAAAAACACTGCTGTCTTTATAAAATGGCCATGTGTAGCCTCGAACTCTGGTTTTTGAATGGTAAGCTGCCTTCAGGAATGGCACATGTTCTGTGCTCTCAGAATCCCATCTTGGATGTTGTAATCTGGGCTGGTTGTTTAAGACATGAGCGCAACCAGCCCTCTCGCGTTGAACATGTCTGCAAACTCTCCCACCCTTCTAACGGAGACTTTGCTAACCTGCATTTGGGTGCAGTGCCGTCCGCTCCACAGAACAGTTGGCTGGCTGATGGAACAAGAGGGTAATCTTGCTGTCTGCCAGACTCTTAGCTTTATGACCAGTGATTTGTATCTTGTCTACTCTGCCCAGGGCACTTTTCAGGGTGGAACAGCAGAAGAAAGAGAGATTGTTCTGAAAAGCATTCTATATCATTTGTTTTGGTTTAGAAATCCTAAATCTTGCAGGTGATGCCTTGTCTTCTGAAAGCTTCTGGTCTTTGCTCCAGGAGGTCTTGTGCCTGCAGTGACAGCAAAAACCACAGATCTCTTGCCTCTTTGATTTCCTTGTAAGGGGGAGAAAAAAAAAAAAGGCACCTGTCCTTCCTACTGAGTTCTAAATAGCAGTATGAGGATTGCTGTGGCACTTAACCTTTATTGCCATCAGGATACTTCACTGTGGCAGAGAAGAAAAACCCTAGGAAATAAAGTATAAATTTAACTGGCTGACCCCTTAATCAGAAATTATCTTTTTCAAAAATAAGTAGTTGATGAAAACTTGCAAGTTCTTTTTAGCATTGCCTTACAGTTCTAAATTGCAAGGAGTTCTTTAGCAGAGGGTGAGCCAGTAAAATCTGCTTTATGGTAAGCACGTTCCTAGCTACCTGTGTGTGAGGACAACTTTTTTTTTTCTTTCTTTCCAGAGGTCTGGTGAATGCAACAAGGGGCTACAAAGAGGAGAGCCACAGGTTGGGAGCGGGTAGCTCTAGGCAGGGTGTGTGTGGCTTCAAGTGGAGCAAGTACCGAGCTCCTGCTCTGAATCACACACTGCAGTAACTACGAAATGCTTTTCAATGAGGAAATGTAACTGTGTTAGCTTCCAAACACTGGAAATCGTATTTCTAGCTATTAGACATTTAACTTGAAAATATGTTGGGTGATGTTCTTGAAGCTGTTCATCCAAATGCTTTGTTTTGTCCGTTTTAGGAAGAAAGAGCTGGGCTGTGAACTGACTTTAGTTGTGACTTTCCTTTATGCAACTCGTTTGCCTTAGAGCTTGGTAATCTGCAGTTTCTGTCTCTGCTGGCTTTTTTTTTTTTTTTTTTTTTTTTTGCTTTCTGTGGGTATTTTTATGTGAAGAGCGCTTGTGGCTATATGCTTGTTTTGTTTTGGTTAAAGAGAGTTTGTATGAGATAAATGGGTTTCACAGAGCAACTGAGTTCTAGATTTTTAAGTGAGACACCAGAAAAGGCTGAGGCTTGATTTTATTTAATTACAGGATACGATTGCCTTTTAACACCCCTAAACACCTTTGAGTGCGAAAAACACCAGAGGTAACACTGCTTTATGTACAACAGTTGATTACTGATCAAATATTTTGTCTCTTGACAGCAGTGCCATAAGAGAGGTGCCACGGTTAAAAGGTCAGACCTGGCTAGTCCTGTTGAAGTGACCAAGGACGCAGCAAATTAGGAGGATGATCAAGTGCTGCTCTGGTGCCTGGGTCACCTTGCACACAAGACAGTGCAGTGTGTAGGAATTAATTTTTCAAAGTTGAAGGTTTAATTTTCAAGGCTTGCATTGCAGAGTGTGGTATCTGGAAGCCTCAGGGGCTGTGGTTTAACCAGATGTGCACTGTGGGAAGCTTTTCTTTTTTTCTTACTATTTTAATTCCTGGACTTTAGTCATAATAGTTGAATTGTTTACAGAGGAAGTTATTGAAAACCTTTTTGCCTGTTACTGCTGAAACTTAGGCATGAGAAAGCAAAGAAAAACCTCACCCTTTGCTTTTCTTCAGCATTTGTATCTTAATTCACAAGTATTTGGTGTCTTTCTCTGGTGTTTAACCCTCTTCTTGTAGCAGACTCAGGAAAATAGTGAGTTTCCTCACAGTTGATGAGATGCTACAGGAGCTAATTCAGCTTGACGTGCACTTGTCTGCCCCTCAGTGCTATTGAGGGCATGAAATGCTTGAGACAGCTTTGAGGTTGCTGAAGCTGTGAACCAGAAGCACTGAAATACCCTAGCTGTTTGCTGGGCCCTATATAGCTGTCCAGAACATCTGCTAATGCTCTCGGCCTGAGCCCGATGCCTCCCTCGGTGGCAGTGAGAGTGGGAAATGGGTTTGCAAAGAGGAAGGTGACCAAGGAACTGCTGTGTTGTGTGATGCAGTTCCTTGACCTACTGCAGACCTGGAGCTGTCTCACCTACAAACAGTCTCCTTGCAGGCTCTGGCAGAGTCTCTGGGGGAGCCTCCTGATGGGTCCGGAAACTGGTCTAGTGGGGAAGGCCATAGGGCTGGAAACAGAGCCTGGAAAGTGCTATGCAGCATCTGAGGTCATTTCTGCAGCTCTTTGGGTGCGTGGGTGGCCTCCTGGCCTGGTATTGTGATTCTTTTTGGTTTAGGTTAGGGGCCATGCAAGAATTTTAGGCAATGGTTTGTTGCATGTTTTTGTCCCTTGCGTGGCATTTTTTTCAGAAGCTCATGAGTGTTTCTGTGGATGTAAGGAGAAGTATAGAGGGGAGTTTAAAAGAGCACAGGGTCTATGAAAATTAACAGTGTGATTACAGAAGTCTTGATTGCAGATTATCTGGATTACAGATAGCCACCATATAGCTATCTGGTTCTTTAAAAAACAAAACAAACTTTTAGGGTTAGGATAAACACCATATTTGTGTAATAAAGGCATAATAAAGGATTTATAGAAAAGATGGTTTGCAGCCTGTGTTGTGATTCATGAGTGACTACAGAGTAGAATTTCTGTTGTGCCTCTGCACTTTCTGGAGAGGTGATGTGGGTGCAGAGCAAAGGGCGAGAGCCGAGCCCCGGTGTTTTGTGTTTTTGGCTAAGTTCAGGACCAAGATGCCTACTGGAAAAGCCCAAATCACAGTTTTATTTTTTCCACATTCCCCAGGACAATGTGGTAAGAGGTGTGTGCATGTGAGAATCTAGTTTGTGTTCACTGCTTGAGGCAGACACTAAAATCATATTAATATCTTTCTCATCCTTTCCCCATTCCCAGCAGGTTATGCACGAATGTTTCCTGCCAAGAGGAAGGCAGGAGTCTGTACAGGTGTCACCCCTGGAAGTAGTAGTGAGTGGTTTGTTTGAGCACATCGCGAAGGTTTTCAGGCCCAAAGGGCTTGCTGTTCTGGCCATCCCGGGCTGCTGCCGGCGGCGGAGGATCAGCAGGAAACGTATTATTGGTACCTGCTCTGAAATGCAGCAGAGAGGGATGAAATTCCCCAAGCTACCATGAGAGTAGAGGACAGAGGACAGTGAGCAGCTGGCACTGGAGAGAAGGGAGCAGAAATCTTGCAAGCAGTAGACTGCGGGAAGATATGAATTGATGAACACTGACAGCAGTTACTCATGATGTGCTACGTTGCTAAATGGGTGCCCTTTATGGACCCTAGGTGTTTGTCAGACTTTACATGTGCTTGCTCTCAAGTTGCCTGCCAGTGCATTGACTGCTGTGCAAAAACAGGTAAATCCCTTCTGCCCAAGTTCTGAATAAGACACAAGGAATATGAGCTCGTTTGGCCCTTCTGGTGTCTTATAGGTGAAGACGGGGCAAATGGTTGGGGAATGATTTGGAGCCCCCTCTCATTTCATGTCACAATTCAGACCTACGTGGTGTGAAGACACAGAGCAGGACAGGAGAGGGCAGAGAGCAGAAAGTCCTGCTGCTTGCTCTTCTAAGTGCATATTATTTTGTTTAGTGTTTTCATTTTCTTTGTTTTCAACAAGTCTGACAACACATCTGTTACATGTTGTTCCCATTTACCAACTTAATAGAATGAGAAGGTTGTATAATACAGGGAAGAAATAAGGTCATGGTTTATTCAAGAGTATCAAAGCTAACATTAGAAAACTAGTATAGTGCATTTTGTCAGTGATTCCCTCATTGTATTTTGGAGTCTTCTATGTGGTCTACCGAGCTCTACAGAGACAGGAGTAGTTTTTAGGATAAATAAGGTCATATGTGCCAGTAGTGGCACATGTGCAGTTTTGAAACGCTGTACTTTGCTGTGTTGGTATGGACAGGTTTCCCATGAATTAAAGTTGTGGGAACCTGAGACACAATCCCAATATGTCAACATGGAGAAGCCTGGGGACTTGAGCTCTTAGTTAAAACAACTGCTTCCTTCAGCCCTCAGGCACTGGTTTTCAGATGTGCTATGTAAGCAGTTTGTGCTTTCAGGACCCTGGTCATGGGCAAGGTCCTGGGCAGAGCAACCCTTGCAAGTTCTACCCCCTGTTAGGCCTTGGTTCTCCTTCAGTCTTCCCTTTTTGGCTGTGCTTTGATCGTGTGAAGCTTCTCCATTAGTTCACA
Source organism: Nothocercus julius (assembly GCA_013398735.1). Taxonomy (NCBI): domain Eukaryota; kingdom Metazoa; phylum Chordata; class Aves; order Tinamiformes; family Tinamidae; genus Nothocercus; species Nothocercus julius. The sequence continues at coordinate 6,076,805 of VZSV01000033.1, forward strand.
CCTTTATGTACAGCAGGCTGTTGTCAAAAAATTACCTATTGGTTGGTAACTTAGTTTTCTTCAATGGTTATGAGCAAAAATAGTTTGGTGCGCACCCACACAAATCTCGGTAAAATTAAGTGGCTTCACAGTTGCGTTCTGGAAAGGTTAGGCTCTGCATGGCACAGGAGAAGGGCCTCCCACTGCCTTATTTCAGAGTTTTGGGCTGTATGTGAGCTCCTGCAAGATGAATATGAACTCTTATATTGAGTTTTAGGAAGAGGTGTAAATGGGAGGAGGAAGGTACCATGTCTTGTGCTTTGTGGCTTGCCCTAAAAACATGTAGATAGTATCAGTGCCAATTAATAGCATTACTTTGTTCTCAAGGGGAAGGTCACTGATTTGGTTTTGTTCTTTGCTGAGAATTTGGTTTGCCAAGCAGAGCAAAACTGAGAATGTTTTGGCAAAGAGTTGAACCATTCTCCTGCTGTCTTGTGGGTTGAAATATGAATAGGAACATGGGATCAATGGTGTCATCAGGTCTGGTTTTCCATGATTCACAAACCTACATTTGACATTGTACTCTCCATATTTTTCGTCTTTTCTACTGAGCTGTTACAGTTTGAGGATGCAGACTTTGTTTAATCATTAGATGCTGATGCGAATATAGTACTGTAGTAGTCCAACATAACGAATATGAGTGATTAATCAGATATTTCTGTGCAAAAATAGTTCATGGAGTTGAACTGGTTAATTTCTCATTTGGTTAATAACATGACCTTGTGTTTGCTTTTTCAGGTCACATTTGGGTCATCTTGTGGAACCTTCCAAGGAAACAAGAGTAGTAGTAGGAACAAGATGTTTGAAGGCAACTTCACTAACCAGTCGGACTGAAACAGCAGCAGGTTCTCTGAGTAAGTGTTGAAGTTTGTTTATTTATTTATCCTTATGAGGTCAGTAGCCTAGTTACTAGATTGTGTTGAATTTTATGGTGAAATTGAAGAAATCAGTGACTGCATAGTCATTTCAGTCAGTTGGTAAAGGATACTCTTGGAATCTGTGAGGCACTTGCCATATCGGTAGAAATTGTGTGTTAGGAAGTTGAGGGAGGATCTGGGTGCTTCTCCCAGCACCTGTGTATTGTGGGTGTGCATTGGAGCTGGAGTGGCCAGTGTAGGTGTGATTACACGTAACCCCAGAGGTGGGGGCAAATCTTGAAGCTTTGCCTGCATCTTCTAGGGAATTTGGAATTAGATTTTTTTTGGCTCTAACTTAGCACTTCTGATACTTCCTATGGGTGGTCACTGATCTTATAGCTATCAGTGCTCCGTGTACCGGGGAATTGTAATGTCCTTTTTGAGAGACTAAATTGTTCAGTAGGAGTAAACAAACACTTCCTGCTTTATGACTTTTATTTCCTTTTTTTCTTAATGCACAAGAAAATCTACCAGATTTTGCAGTGGTTGAACTCCAGCTGTCCTTTTTCTGCTAACTGCCTTAATCACCGGGCTGGGAATTCTAATTTGCAAAGTGATACAGCTTGAATGGGAAGGAGGCAGAGTCCTTCCAGCTTACAATAGCCTCTAACTTGGCAGGTAAAACATACTCCAGGAGAAGAAAAAAAAAGAAAAAAAAAAAAAAAAAAGGAAATAGAAATAGGGGACAATCTGCATAATTTTCTGTCTGACTCTGATTTTACTTCTGCTGCTTGGTATGTGAATGAAATTCCACAGAAGTCATTGGGAACATATTTAAACACCTAGTTAGGAGTGAAAAATTCTGGTCATTAGAAGTGAACAAGAGGGAGGAATGCTTTTAGAGTATGAGAAGAGTATTTTGACTTACTGCTTTTACTGCCAAAAGGAAATGACTCTTATCATCTTAAAGGGATGTGTGCGTAGTGTAATAATTTGGGTAAAAGAGTGTCTATGAAAGCTGGTCAGTGAAGCTAAACATTTCCTACTTGGAAAATTTTGTGAAGTGTTTCTGTCTGCCAGAAGAACACATTTTATTTTGACTGATTACTTTGGTTTTAAAGGCAGGAGATAAATTACATTTAGATTTCAATTAAGTATAGCTTTAGAGTTTGGTATGTCTGTTAGCTCCCTTTTTCTAAGAAAGGCTGCTGTTTTACATCAGCACATAGAAATTTATATCAGTTACTAATCTGGGCCATATTTGAAGTGGCCAGTAAACATAATCTCAAAAGTTCTCATCTCGTATTTGAATTCTGATTTGTGAAGTTTTCTTTGACTCTGACTCTTGCATATAAAACTGTTTGTCTTTAACTTAATAGGCAACATAAATACAGGCAGCTGCTCCAATGTCTGCATAAAATAATACCTAATTGCTATTTATACACTTAGTTTGACAAGTCATTTCTTGTCAAAATAGATTCCAGACCAAACTGTTCTAAGCAATTGACCCAGTGAAGAAGAATGTCCAGTCTGATGGTGTCCCTAATTTTTTGATTATTCTTTTCCCCTTTGACAGGGCATCTTTCAAGCTTTACCAATCCGTGGTGTTGATATTAATGACACTCAAGCATAATCTGCTTATGTGATAGCTTTGTATTTTGTACTGTGCCATCTTTTAAGGAGAAAAATTCACCCCTAATTAATAATAGTCATTATTATTTAAAGTTCTCTTTCTAGATCCGTAAAATTCATCTGTGCTGGAGAAAAACTCTCTCTCCTAAAGGTTTTGATTGAACTAGCAGAAATAGTGGAAAAGTGAGTCTCCTACTCCCTGTGTGTATCTAAATATAGAAAACTCTCAATTTCAGGTCAGATGTTTTTTGTAGTAGAACCTAATCTAGCCCATAATTTAGAGGACTAACATTTTAATAGCTGAATGAAACATTTAATTGGCTATTGAAATTGGATTTTATACCTCTGTTTTACAATTTGAAAGGAGAATAAATATTAACTGCTTAGATTTTTTAAACCTGTTGTAAGTGTAAGCAAAACATTTACTCCTCCTTCTTTCCTCCTTGTTTATAGTGGAAGAAGTAATAACTGATTGGTAGAAAAGGCAAGGAATACACCAGGAAGCATAGTTAGAACTGATGTAATTTTTTTTTTTTTTTTGGATTTTGTTTTGGTTTTGACTGTACAACTCCTGCATGATAAGTGGGGGAAAAAAAATACAGTTTGTTTAGTGCTATATAAATCAATAAAATTACAACTGCAAATCTTAATGCCTCTTTTCAGATTCCGGACAGGCACGTTATATGGACTTCTTGAAATCAGAACAAAAAAAAAAAAACAATTTTTATGCTCAGATATGCAGCCTGAGATTCTGTTTAACTTGTTCTTTGGGAGGGGATGTGGTTTGAGGGAGATGTATGTTTCAGTGCTGAATTTCTGTAATTTATATGCATGCTCTTTAATTGAAATTAAGATCCTTCAGATTTCTTGGCATTGTTTAGTAAAAGTAATTGAATCTCAGTGCCGAGGGATCTTCCCTTTCCTCCCCACAGGAATTTGCGAAGCTGCACGAATTGCTCAGGGTGACATGGGCACCTCGTTGGGTACCCTGACGTTTTTGGAGGTGGGGATGAGGCTGGTGAAGCCTGGGAGCCAGTGCCCTGCCTTGCAGCTCTGCTTTGCTGTGAGCCTCCCTGTGCCGAGGGGCTGGATGTGGGAGCGCAAGAAAATAGGTCCTGTGCTGGGGTGTTCCTGCTAGCGTTGGGTGATGAGTTTGCAGTAGGGGTGGTGTAACAGAGGCATCTTAATCGATACTGCATTTGGGCAGTTCCTGATGTCCTTGAAATTGTAATTCCAGACCTGTATTTAAAACTGTGCCCTCACCCTTGGTTAGTGGTTCTGTGTCCCAGCTTTGTCTCTTGTAGTGCAGAAATGCAATTAAAGGGATTGAAGGCAGAATGAGCAGCTGTAGAGACCACTGAGGAGGCTTTGCCAGTAGTGTCTGCATGGGGCTGACCGGGGTCTTGTTTGCTAGTTTTGAGGGGAAAGTGTCCTTTGTACAGGAGAAAATCTGCTTTGAAGGATTGGTGAAAGTTACGTTTTTCCTAGCCTAATGAAACAGGGATGCCTTTTTTTTGACTCCGATGTTGAAGCAGTTCCAGTACCCGTTTGAACAGACCCTGCTTGGCCACAGCGCTTGTGCCTGCAGTCCATGTCCCTGTTCCCGCCACGCACCTGGACACTGAGGTTGGAAGGGACCTCTAGAGATCACGTAGTCCAACTCCCTCTCTCTGCCGAGCGGCAGCCCAGGGAGCGGAACCAGTGGGAAAACTGCGCTTGGGTTTCTGCTGGGCTGCACATACTTTTGTGAGCACAGTAGAGTAATACACAGGTATCAAACAGATAAACAGACGAAATAATCAGGAGCTGTGGAAAATATACAAACAATCATCTGGGGGGGGGGAAATCAGCTCTATTTCATGAGGAGAATGATGGAATCTCAACTTGATAGCTGAGAGTTTGTGCTTTTGTTACTGGTGTAAGCATTCTTAGGGAATGACATTTAAATGAAGCATTTCATGTTTTCTGCAGATAGATATTTTTAGAAAATTAAATGGTGATATTTTTATTCTGATTTCTAGAGGAATCCTGACTAAATGGACACTTAATTTTCCATTCCATAGGGCCAGCTCATGTGGCAGTTGAAATGAACTGCTAGGAAATATTTATGGCAACTCATGGTCTTTAAAAATAACTTCCCAGGCTGTACTATAGATGTCTCAAATGCTGAAAATCTTTACTTTGTACAAAAATAGCTATAGAATTCCTGTAGTGGAAAAAAAAAAAAAAAAAAACTTAGCTTTGCTGATTTAAGCCTTAGTATTGGCCATCAGGCTGTTTGTAATTCTCTTTGTATGGAGTTTAGATCCAAATCCACCCATGCAGTTTTTGAAGGCCAGAACCCTGAGTAGCTGCACCCTTTATAGGAATATAGGCAATTCAGTGACATGGTATGGAATAGATTGGGGACTAAACTTTAGTTAGAGTCGGTGAGAACATAGCAAATGTCAGCGGGCTGGGAGTCCTGCTGGGAGAGCTGCTGGGTTCCTGGCTGCACGCTGGACCTCGATGCGGGTTTGGACCTAGAAACCTGTTGGCTGTGGCAGTGGCTGTGATCTTGCTGGGATTTAAGGAGTAGGATAGGATATAGTTCTACGGAGCTACCAGCTGGCATGCTGCTCTATGGTAGATATTTGACTCCATCAGGTGTTTCAGAAGAAACCTGAGGTTTTTTTCAAATATGGAGAAGGAATAGTTTCTGTAGAACACAAACCTTCCTACGTATCTGAACTCATTTTACATCTTTGCTGCTAGATTCTTTTGCCTTGTTTGTTCTCAAAAGTTTCCTTCATGGCTTGCCCTTCTTTTTATGGTATTAGATGTTTACGTAGTTAGAAAAATGATCACAAAGATTATATTGTGCAAGCCCGCAGTGTTTCTCCTGCTTGGACGATGTGCTCCACTGTTGTTGCTGTTTCCTAGAAAATCGCTGTGGTCAGATTGTCATCTCGTCTGTTCCGGACAGTAAGATACTGTTTAAAGACTATCCCTATGTGTCTGGATAGGGTGGCCCTTTTCCACTGCTTTCACTGCTACAAAACCTTTTTTTTTCCAAGCCCCTTGACTGCCACATGACAGAGCAAGCAGTAAATAAAAAGCAGTATTGATTGCAGTGGTGGCCATCCTGGAATGTGGTGCTTAGCAGTTGTAATAACTTATCTGATAAAGCAAAGTAAAAGCCTGGGCAAGTAGATGGCCCGTTTGTTTTTACTTCCTCAAAACAACCTAGTTCATGATATCTTTGTCCTTCATGTAAATCTTCATGTTTTCAGTGAAAAGAAGAATAAATCAAGTGTCTGATTCAACAGTTTAAGTATTCTAAAGGTTAACAAATGCAAATGTCATTTAACTTGGAGTTACACGTATTTTATGCAGCTTTAAAAGGTGCCTTTGTTTGAAAGAGGTGGCTTAAGTGAAACCTACTTATGGGTTGGTATGGAAGGTATGGAAACCAACCTTTGATGAACAGGGTGAACCTTGATGTGGGTGTGTTGGATTCACCCCTCAGCCAAAAAAGCTTTTGGTATCTCTTAGGGGTAATATATTTCATGTGGGAAAGCATAACCAGTTTCAGGAACAGGTGATGTACAAAACCTCTTCTAAAGAATTGTCTGAGTGTTGTGGTGCTGTGAGGCTTCCAGAGGATTAAATGCTGTGAGTTATAAATGAACATGTCAAGATGTTCCTCTGTATTTGATGTTATATGAGTGTTTATATTTCCTAGCTTCCTTGCAGCTTCTTTTACTTTTACTAATATCCTTTGGTAGTTCTTCTTGATAATATATCAGTGTTGCACTGGATTTTTACACAGATACTCTTTCAATTCAAGTAACAGAAAAATCCACATCAGAGGATGCATAATAGAGGATTTGTATCAAGATCACATGTAAATGAGAATTCCTAATTTAATGACAGAATATGAAATTTGAGAATTGGTGCTTGTTTTTCGTTATGTTGTTTTTAGAAGAACTTACCCGACACAGATTAATATTGAGTGTTTGTAACTCAATGATTGGTGTGAATTTGTAGGTGCTTTTTAATGCTTCCAGTCTTACAGATACAACAAACTGCTTAAAAGGATGTAAAATAATCTTCATATAGCTGCTGAAAGGAAGGCTGTAGAGAGGGATGGGGAAAAAAAGGCAAAAAGACTTAATTTGTTTCTTCCTATTATTTTTTTCTTCTTTCAGTATCTCTAAACCAACACATTTTTTTCTGCCCAGAAGATAACTAAAATGATGTTGACATTACAACATAGTTATGCTGAATAAATGCCAGGAGCTTTCTAAATCCCTTAAAATGGACAGTTGCATTTTCTCTGCATTACAACTTAAAGGGCTAAAGTCAAATGGAGAAGTTAAGAGGTGATGATGGAAAGAGGAGGAACAATAGAAAAGGTGTAAAAATATTCAACTCCTGTTAGTTTTAGCCTGCAGAACTTGAGATGGTTCTAAATTTCTTCTTTGTAAATAAGTAGCTATATTTTTTTCAGTATATGGTAATTCTTTTTTCTGCTATCTTTGGAGTTAAACATGGATTACAATTTATATCATAGCTTCAGAGTTCATTCATGTCTTAAGTCAAATGTTGTTAATACCATGAGATACTAACTCCTTCTGGTATGTATACTGTACGTACAAAGGTTTTGTACCTGCACTGTATGTACAGCCCAGGCACACGTGCTTCTGGTCCAGGGTTTTGCACTGCAGAGAGATGGCAATGTTCAGTTCTGGGACTTTGCCATCGATTTTGCAGAGGACACCCTTACATACTGCAGAAATCCATGATGAAGGTAAAATTAGCTTATGTTGCTTCTGCAATGGGGCAATTTGGTCTGTTGCTAAACAGTGACCAGGGCAGAGAGCATTTGCAGAAGAAATCAATGATCTTTAACTTGCTGTACGGTTCATTTCATAGAATTGCTATGGTTGGAAAACACCTTTAAGATCATCAAGTCTGACCCATCCCCGGCATGGCTGCTAAACCATGTCCCTGAGCGCCTCATCTGCACATTTCTTCAACACTGCCCAGGATGGTGACTCCACCACTTTGCTGGGCAGCCTGTTCCAGTTCTTCACCTCTCTTTTTGTGTAGAAATTTTTGCTAATGTCTAACCTGAACCTCCTTGGTGTGACTTGAGGCCTTTTCCTCTTGTCCTGTTGGAAGCTGTTCTGGAGGGAGACCGACCCCTGCCTTGCTGCAACCTTCTTTCAGGTCACTGTAGTGATAAGGTCTCCCCTGAGCCTCCTCTTCTCCAAAATAAATAATTCCAGCTCCCTCAGCTGCTCCTCATAAGCTCTGTTTCCCTTGATTCCCTCCCCCTGCCTTTACCCAGCAGTTCACTGGTTGTGAACTACTCAGTGTAGGCATTTAGTCTTGTTGCTGTTGGGCTGTTGGGTCTTGCAACTGAAAGCACCTGGTTCAAAGTGCAGCTTAGTTACTCAGAAGGGCTGGTCCAGCCCTGCTGCTGCCAGCTGGGTTCCTGGGTCTGTGCACTGTGCCTGCTTAGAAAGCTGCTTTGCCTGGGGGGGGGAAAGAAAAAAAAAAACAAAACGTGAGCTGTGCCATCCTGCTGGCAGTGTGGTTGCCCAAGTGCTTACGTGGTCCGAAGAGCATCTCGAGCGGGAAGGGCAGTGCGACCTTGCTTCAGCGCAGCCAGCTGTGAACCTGCACCTTGTGGCCTGGGCTGCTTGGGACGTGGAGGCTGCGGTGAAGGAGGGGGGGAAGGCCCTGCTTCTGTCCCTTCCCCCTTGCAAGCTCCGGCATTCGTTAGAGCCCTGGTGGCCGGATTCAGCTCAATAACCTGACGGAAAATGGTGCTGCTTCTACTTGAAGAATAAGCTGTAGCTGTGTATGAAGGGGCCTGGTGTGCGCAGGAGACGGGAGCGTGCAGCGCCGGGCGGGCTGGAGGCACGGGAGGACAGAGCCGTGTCCCCCTCGCCGCCCGCGACGCTGGCCCCGTCTTGCACCTCTTGTCTGGGGGTGCCTCTCTAACCCTGGCGTGGCCCTGCGTGGAGGTTCACTGCGCCGGCGTGGAAAACTTGAAGTGCTCCTTGTTCCGTTTCCGTACTCGTACAAGGTACGTAAGTCCGTGGATGGAAAAATGGCAGCTGGCTGTTTGGAAATAACTGGCTCGAGGGCTCCTTGCTGGTCGACTTTAGACATGTAAATGCCAAGAGGGGAGTTAGATTTCCTTTTTCTTTTCCTAGAGATGTTCTGCCAATCTGTTTTTCATTTCTTTTTGTGTGTCTTAGTAAGCCCTTTCAGGTCTGGCATCATATTAACAAACTGAGCAGTTTGGGGAGATAGTTTTATATATATATATATATATATATATATATATATATATATACACACACACACGTATACACATTACTTGAAAAAAACAAATCTGAAGTACATAGCTGAAAGATCAGAGCCAATTTAGCCTTTATAGGAAGTTTCTTGTGCTATCAAATCTACATGCTTGTAATTTAGAAGAGCATTTAAGGTGGAATTGTGCCACTGTTAATAATTGATTAGATGCTTGAATTGCCCAGATTAAGCACTCTTTTAATGACTTCCTCCTTTTGTATGAGGAGTTGTTTTCACAGTGACAATAGACAAGAAGAGTCATGAGGTGGAAAGCTCGAAATAGCCTTTTTAGGATTATTGTGGTTGTGGTTTTATTCCCCTCGAGCTGGACGTTGTTGCTAATGGCTCCTGCTCCTGACGCCGAAGACTTTCTGCCTGGGCGCAGCTGCCGCTGGGCACTTGCTGCATTGGCGCGGGGGCCGCCATGCGTTTTGCAGGCCGGCCCGTGGGTCACTCGGGGCTGCCTTGTGTTCACTGTATAAATATTTGCTCTCTCTTGACCCCAGTGACATTGCAGGTGGTGGAAACCACGTTCGTGAGTAGACGCTCACAGAAAAAAAAAAAAAAAAAAAACCCAACCTGTGTCACTGTGGAAGGGGGGTACTAAGTACCTGAAGGCAAGTGTTGCTTCCCAGCACGCTCTGGCTGCTCTTTCCTTGCTTGCTGAAAAGGCAGGTGGGGTTAAGGAGTTTGTGGTGTCTGTTTTGAAAGTGAGCAGTTGTAAATGAATTTCTAATAACTTTATAACTCTGTTTTGTGTTTTCTACCTTCTAAGCTATGCAGCTTCATCTTAAACTCATAGAAGCGCGCAAGCGGTTTCAAAAATTGCAAATGTTACAGAAAAAACATCCAAAAGATCCAGAAAATAAGAGGAATTAGTGGTGAATGTGACTGGAATAACCACTTGGAACAATTAGTTTTACTCTCCTTGCTAATGTGCCTGTTAAACCGGTGCTGCAGAATGGCCCTAGCGCTCGCGTTCACCGCGGTGACCGGAGGAGCGGCGCAGAGCAGGCTCGACGCCTGTGCGCATGCAAGTGTGAAAAAGCTTTTGTTTTGCATTGCTCAAGTGACGCTTCTGTAACTGCTGTTGTCAGCTGCAACAAAACTGCACCCACCATACTATGGGGAGAAGTAGCTGAATGAGCAAAAACGAGTGATGCCACATTTAAATCTCTTACGAAAAATACAGTGATTGGTAGCGTTTACTTGATTTTTTCAAGATTTTCCAAGCAGATGCCGTGTTACTCTGATAGTATACTCTGTTACGTGGCAGAGATTAGAGTTTGTTTGTTTACAACAGATATTAAGATACCAGTCTCAGTGCTAAACTTTTCACACCCATTGATAAGTGAAGAGAAAGATTTGTAAAGATTTGATCATCAAAATCAAGTATTTTCCTGCCTGACTTGTTCTTGTTACCATCTCTATTCTACCCTATCCCTGCCACCCAAAGGGGGAAAAAAAACAAACTGTCATCCTGTTTTAGTTCAGCCTGATGCAAAAGAGTGGATTTATTGTAAATGAGAAGCCAATGAAAACAAAGTATTATTTAATAGTGATGATAACAGGAGCTCCTGTCCTTTTTCCTTTATTGAGTAGAGTTAAAATATGGGTTTTTTTATTACATGCCTATGTGTTCTGAAAGTTACAGCTTTTTGTGTTCATTAAATCAAATGTTGTTATTCTCTTACCTAGTACAAGCACAATATTAATAAGAGCCACATCTTAGGTATGGTAACAGGTTGTCAGCAGTTGTGTTTGGGTGCTTGCAACTTCTGTAAGGCTGAAGGGAAAGGCTTCGAAATGACTTGACTCATCTAAGGCAGCTTTTACCCAGCAAGCTGCTAGTAGCACAGCTGTGGTGGCAAAGAACAGCCCCGAGTATTGAGGATATTTTAAAATGGCAATTTAAATGATACTATTTCTTTTGAGGGGGGAAAAAAAAAAAAGTAAACTCAACAGACTTTATTCTAATGTCTACAAAATATTAATAGTTTGCATAACTGTAAATAGTTATAGTTGGTTTGTGCTGCAGGCATACGTGATTCATTGTAGGCATGGTAGTCCTGCTCAGCTTTGTCCTGTCTTTATTGATTTATCTTTTTCAATGCAAGCTCTGAGTATCAGGCAGAAGATTGCAGAAGAAACTTTGCCAAGGAGCCACTTTTGTGCCCCAGTTGTCAGTAAAGATGATGATTCATATGACAGTGGATGATTTAATTTAAAGGTCTTCCAGTTTTAATTCAGAGTTTAAAATTGAGTCAATTTATGTGAAACTGCAGTATCAAGTAATTCAGCTTATTATAAATGAAGCATTAGCTGCTGCATATCACAGTGTTTGCATATAGTAGCTGATGCTTTTGAGTTTTTCTAAACAAAGCGATTATATTAAAAAAAAAAAAGAGGGGAGGAAGAAGCTCTAGAGGAAGGGGAATGATGCCTTTTGTGAAAAATGATGTAGTTGGTCTGCTGGACTTTAGTTGTGTGTGCAACTGTGGTGCTCTATGAAAAGAATTCCAAATTGCTTTGAAAATCTTTATTTGTAGATGTGTTGCATATATGTTTAATTTCATGGAATTCATAGCAGATGATCTGTCTTTTCACAAATTGTTTTGATTGTTTTGTGTTCATCTGGAAGTTTTAATGGTTCCTATAGAAGTTTCTGACTCTTATTTGAAACAGAAATGGTTTGGCTGATGTACTGGGTTGCCTCGGCTTTTTGTTTGTTTGTTTTTCTTAATCATATGTGCACCTAAACAGAAGTACTTGGCCTAGGCAAGTACTATTGCTCTGCTAAATGGAATGACTGAGCTTTACTTACCTATTTGCAGTCCTGACATTTGAGACCCCAGACATGCCAGTTGAGCTGCACAAGCAGGCTTATGTGAACTTTCCAAAGACTTTAAAAATGTGTGTTTAATTATAGAAGGTTAAATATACTGAATTTTATTTTTTTTTCCCCAAGGCCATGTGGCTATGATATTGCTGAGATTCCATGATGCCTCCTGCCGTGACAGACAGCCTTGACATCTGGGCAGTGGATCCACAGATTGGTGCTGATGGCTCCATATCTGTGGACTTCCTGTTGCCCACTGGAATCTACATCAACCTCGATGTCCCTCGCGACGCCACCATATCTCATATTAAGCAGGTAAAACCAAACGGACAATTAAATTACAAGTTAAGTTATCAGATTGAATTCTGTTACTGATTTTGATGGGCCTTTTGGAAAAGCAGGTAATAAATTTGGGTAGATGTATCAAAATAATTTTTCAGGATGGGTGTGTAACATTAATTAGGGGTTGGTGTATCTGGGGGCATACAGTGAGGTTCAGAAGAATAGCTTCTTGCTGAGAGTTGCACTTCAGCTGCATAATAAATCTTTAAATTCAGCAATAATATATTCTACATGTGTATTTAATGTTTCTCTGATTAATATGAAATAGGAGAGACAGTGTCCGAGTTTATTTTAAATCCAAAAGTTGCATATTTAAGTTCTGCTGCTTCTGATAGACACCAAAGATGGATGCTCTGAGAACTATCTGTGCCACTTTTTAGAAGTTTATGTACAAGTCACTTATTAGGGCACAACTTTAAAAAGAGTACTAGGTGCTTGGGTTTTTTTGTTTTGTTTTTCAGTGATGAAGTATGAAATACTTCTGTCTATTTATTCTCAAAACATTTTTCTTTAATGTTCCTCTGTTTAAAAGAAGAGCTGGTTTTTATTCTTTATTTAAAATGTCTTCAATTTTGGGGAGATGTGATGTTGTGGATTTTGTATTTTGAAAGACAGCTTTTCAAATAGTTTGTCCGGGCAATATCTTACATAATTGTAAAAGGATGGAATTAATAAAATCGGATTTCTAAAGTTCTGAGATATTTTGTTCTTTAAATGAGAACAATGGGTTGGGTCTGTTCTTGGTTTTGGAGTATTTTGAATACCCAGTTAGAGGATAACCTACAGTAACGGTAACCAATGTTCTGCATTCTGTAAGCCCACGTTCAAAAAAATGCACCAAAAGTTGCCATTGCGCTCTCTACTTAATACTCGTGTACTGTAACAGTGACCTGAATTGCACATAAAATTCTGCTTTGAATTTGTTAAGCTGCTTTGACAGTGAAGATAATGGAAATAAAGTTCATCAGGCTAAACAGGGAGCTTTTAAAGCTTCCAGTCAAGAGTGAAGGATAAATATTCCTATTCTTGAAAGCCTGTCACAGCAGAGGGGCACAGGCTGAATTAGTGGTTTACAACCATTTTTAAATGACCCTTTGCTGTATTTTAAGAAAGACTTACCACGTTTTATCATATATTTTCACAGTTGTAGTTTCTAAAATGATTTGCCTCTGTGGTGAATTATGCGCAGCAGTGGCCAGTGTAGGCAAGGTATGGAACTTGGCCTAGGATCCCAAAGAAACTTCCCGGCATTGCTAGCAGGAGCCCACCTTTCCTTTCTGAACAGTGTACGTGACATCTCTTGGCTTGTAAATGTGCTTAAAAGGGTAAAAACAAGTCTTCTAAACCTTGAAAACCATCATGTAGCTGCAGCTTCTTGGACGCAGAAATCTGTGACCATAAAATAGGTTCTCCTAAAACTGTCTAACACCCTTTTGTTAGGAGCTAGTTATTGTAGGTAGGTAATATGAAGCCAGTGTTAAAATAGTTTGCTTAGCTTTTAATGATTAGATTGTGTCTTGCTTTTTCAGTCTGGTCCCATTTTGCTTTCTCCTGGCAGAAAATCGGTGTTGTCATCCTTGTATTCATCCTCACTTTTTTTTCTCATGAAAGGTACCATTCATGAAAAAAATCTCGTCTTTCTCTCTTTCATCAGAATGAGTTGCAGGTTCTTTGCTGTTCCTTTCCTGTCTGCTTTAATTTAGGAATATAAATTCTTGTTATTCCTTCTTGAATACAAATTTCTGTTGAGAGATTTTAGGCCTGCTGTAATGCATAGCACATGTAGGTCCTTGCGGCTGAAGAAGTTTAAATTAAGTCCTTAATCCAAGGATTTTTTTTTTCTTTGTATGATTTAAGAAGTATCTGACTGCCTGTATGTAGTATTTTACCGTCAGTCTTCAAGCTAACTTCTTTATATCCAACTTATTTTAATATTCAGAGAGGATAAAGCTTGTTATTAGGTATGTCACTTGGTAATAAAGTGATGAAATAAATGGAAAAATGCCTTTTTATTCCTGTCTAATGTGCAAAAAATATTTGCATAAAGCTTAACAATATGATTTATTTATATATTGCGTGCCTGACGCAGAATTCTTACAAGCTTGTGCTGGTTGGTCACTTATATACAGTGTACCCCAAAAGAGTTCCGTAAGAACCTAAAGTGTTTCTTTTTTTTCTTTTTTAAATCCTTTGGCTGCTTTTTTTCTAAAGAGTTTTAAGTGACTTTGATCGCTTTGATGTGAGATTCTGTATGAAAATTCTGCCTCTGGGCTTGCTAAACATTATAATGGAGATGGAGCATAGGAAAGTCAAGACTCGTATGACTGTAGCTCCAGCAACTAAGAAAGATAATTTTAGGGGAAGATGAAGTTTAAGTTACTAATTCATTACAAGCTTAAAGAGCTTTTAAGCCCCTAGGCTTAAAAACATTAATGGATCATCACTAAACAGTATAAAACATAGTTGAAAATTAGACAAAAGTATCTGTTTTTAAAGGGGGGTTGTTTTTTAAAAAAAAATAATAGCCCTGGCCACACTTGGTCATCTTGCGGTGCAGCTCAGTCCAGGTTTGATAGGAATTGTATTTCTTTAAAACTGAAGCCCGCAGCCAAAATGAAAACTGTTTAAAGAATTTCCTCCATGTTCCTTTCTTCAAAGCTTTTGAGGTTCAGCAGCCTCAAAAGCCATCCCTGAGGAAGGGAGCGAACACTAAGGGAAGCAAAGGAAGAGGAATGTACAAGGAAATCATGACAGATATTTAATTTTATTTTATTTAGCATGTATCTTTTCGATTTGAAGATTTTTTGGCCTTAATTCTCTTCGTATTATGAAGCCTACCTTTTTGAAGGCAAGTTTAGAATCTCTCTCTGAGAAAAACAGATTAAGACTAGCAGTGGTGTTTTACAGTAAAGATAGCATCCTTCATGTGCATCCTGCACATCTCTAAAGTTGAAATTAATTCCTACTCCAGGCTAGAAGCTGTTTAAAAAAAAAAAAAAAAAAAAAAAAAAAGGTACATTTAACCCATTAGATTATATTGCTCCCCTCCCCAGCTACTAATCTTTAAAGGAGGCGTTAATTACCTGTTAGTGGCTGATAGTGGCATTGCAAGCTACTGGCAGCAATAGGGGAGAGCACAGTGTGAAACAGAAAATGCAGGTGGGGTGGAAGGGAGAGAAACCTCTCTTCTGTACAGGATGCACTGACCTAGAGGAGATCTAATGCAGTCGTTTAGCTTATTCTTTTGGGGCCTAAGGAAGTAAGTGGTGACAATCTGCTGAGCTGTCATCAGGTAATGGCCATTGGAGGGCATTGAAGCTGCAGGTTAATCTGTGCCTTGAGCTGGCAGACCTAAAATAAGGTTGGTAGGTCATTGCATTGCAGTGCTTGCTAAACAAATATGTACAACATTTTTCACTGCTATTCATTTATAGGGGAATTTTTCTTTGTATCAGTAGTAGTTTTAAATTATTGTAAGATGAAATTTTTGTAGGTGCTAAAATATTTTTTGATGAAGTGGACCACATATTTTAGAAGACATGAGAGCACCTCTAATAATTGCAGTGATCCAACAAACAAGTTTCGTTTACTCAGGAAGTTTCGTGTACTCAAGTACTTCAAATAATTCCTGCAGGAAGCATGTCATGGTTGTGTTAGTGAAAGGTTATTTCCATACAGGGGAATTTTTTTATTCAGGAGTGAGTTCTAATCTTCATCTCAAGTGAGCTTCTTGCCAGTATTGCAGTGATGAAGAAAACTGTCCTTTGGGGGCTTGTTTGCATTTGCATGATAACAACAACAATCATGAACAGATTGGAAAGTGTGTCTGAATCTTAATTTTACTAACCACAAGCCTACGTGTCTCTGCAAGAGCGGCAAGAGTTTTTACCTGCAGTTTAGAATTTGTGTTTCTGTGTGTGGTTTTCAGAATAAAGAGCTATTCTAGGGCTTTCAGGTTATTTTAGGTATGTGGGTTAAGTGGTAATGTTAGAGCCATTTTAAGTGTATGGCTGTAGCATTAACAAAAATAAAATGCTATCTGGAAATTTGTGCCTTATTTTGATTTGACATAAAACTCTTTGAAACTAATTGCAGGCAAATTGGGCGTTTGGGAGCTGCAGAACTATAATTTGAATTTTCTAAGGAAAAAGCAAATGTTAAAATGAGTTTACAAAATTTTATTCATTCCAATAAGAATTTGTACTTTTTAGTTACTGGTGACAGATGCGTGGAATTTTTGTTTAACATACACGGAATAGTTGTGCTTAAAAAGTATTACTTAAGCAGTATCCTTTACTGATGAGACACACTACTACAGATTATTTAAATAGATTACTCACCTGACAGTTCTGCTACTTGAAACTCCTAGGGGCTTTCTATAGAGGATTTATATTTAAATTGCTCATCCTGACTGAGATATAGGTAATACATAAGAACAAAAATAAGGTGCCAGTGTCTTAGAAGAGGTTGGTTTTGTTAGGAGGCTGTGGGGCTGGATGGAGAATTTAGCAAACACTTTACGCTTAAGCCATTTGATTCTTCAATTTGTGGGGGGACCTAAAGGGAATTTGATGTTGCCTTTGTTGCTTTAAGGTATCTGTCTGTTTTTTTTACAGCTGTTATGGAAGCAGGCACATACATACCCACTTTTCCATCTCCTTATGGAGATAGACTCTTACATGTTCTCATGTGTGAATCAGACTGCTGTACATGAAGAATTAGAAGATGAAACTCGGAGACTTTGTGATGTTAGACCCTTTCTTCCCGTCCTTAAACTAGTGACAAGGAACTGTGATCCAGGAGAAAAGTTGGATTCCAAGATAGGTGTCCTTATAGGCAAAGGTAATTACATTTACTTCCATTTTTTGAAAAAGAGGGGGGGCTTGTTTTTTTGCTTTAGGATCTTAATTGAGCAGGTAAGAGTAGAAAAACATTCAAGGAAGTGTTTCTGATCCTCTTTTCCAGAACTTCCCTTTCTGAAGTAACCCTGATATAACTTAAAAGAATTTAGTTATTATTTATTGCATCGTGGTGAAGCATTTGAAAGTTGATGGAAGGTAATTTTGAAAAGAAAAGATAACAAAATAATTGAACAGAGAAACATATCTGGTAGAGTCATTACAAGTGAGAAAAAAAAGGGGGTGTAAGGTTGAAAAATTCCTTGGAAAATATGTTTCTTTAACAGTGAACCAATTTTAAGACTGTTATACTTAATACTCTTTTTCCCTTCCCAGTAAATTGAGATGGCAAAATAAAGTTCTTTTGGGGGCTACTGCAGGATCAAAATAGGAAGGAATTTAAAAGGAATTGTTACTTTATCTTATGGTACACTATTGTATTGATGCTACAATTTGAGGACAAATTTTATCTTACTAGATAGCATTTTTTTTTTTTTATTGCTAAGTAAAGGAAAGCCTAATAGCTTGAAAAGTTTTATGTTAAGAAACTTAACAGCAAATTCAGTATGCAGAAGAAACTAGAATTATTCTGGTTTTGGTATACGTGGTTTCCAAGTTCTTGTTTTTGCTTTCAGTCGTGGCAGTGATTTTCAGTAAACAATGCAAAGCTATTTTTAAAGGTTTCACAGTGGCGTTTGCTTGATGCTATTTCAGAATTTTCAGCTATAAAATCTGTGCCTTGTTACACAATGAGGACTGGCCGGGTGCTCTGAGGTCATTCCCCATTGCTCCCAAACAATGTCCCATTGTCAGCCCCTCGGCAGACTGCGGGATTTGTTTAGGTTACAGCCGGGCACAGGCTGCCTGTTTGTGAGCGCTGACAATGGGAGCCGGTGGCCACTTGGACCACTCACACCTGGGACTCTGACAGCTTCCAAGAGATTCCCCTTCTTGGATAAATGTTTTGCTAATGATTGTGCAGGGGGCTGCTTTATTTAGCCCCTGTTCTGTACCTTGGCAATGGGAAAAATGCATTCCAGACTAGATAGCTTGTAAACCCTCCATCCCATACATGCTTTACTTGCTTTGGTGGTTTTGGGGGAGATTTAGCCATTCTCTTTCTCTTGAAATCAGCATGAGGTTGGCTTTTCCATTTAATGTTTCCTAAGAGATACTTTGATTTTTGCTGTTGAAGCTGAACTCTAATCCCAAATTATATGGCAAAAATTTAAAAGTCCGCTGATGTACAATGCAAAGTAGAACACAGCTCACTTTTGACCACCCGTTTTAGATGGGGATGATTCATGAAGATAATGACTTGAGCAGCTTCCAGAAAACAAAAGTTTGAGTGCATTGGGAATAGATGGGCAGTATTTGTGCAGTTGTTTTTGTCTGAATTTTCTTAGGTCTCCATGAATTTGATGCCTTACAAGACCCTGAAGTGAATGACTTCCGAGCTAAAATGCGACGAGTCAGTGAGGAGAAGATTCGGTCGCTTGTGGGTCTCTCCTGGATGGACTGGTTAAAGCACGCTTACCCCCCAGAACAGGAGCCTGTTATCCAGGAGAGCTTCCAAGATAAACTCTACAGTGGGAATCTCGTAGTTGCCATTCATTTTGATAACTGCCAGGTAGGAATGATTATTCCTCATTTTTAACCAGTTGTTCTTAATTCTGGTGTGAGTTAGCACATGAGGGATAAAGATCTCAATGAGTAGAGCTTTAGTGTTTTGATAACATGCTTTTAAAATGCAACTTCTTTCACCGGAGTGCTTGACTAGTAAAAAGAAGTGAGGAAGAATAGTTCACAGTAGTGAACTGAACTTCTGAAGTCAAATTACATTAACCGATGAAGGGCAGTGCTAATTTGCTATATAATGTGACAGTAACCTTATAGTTTATATGTTCTGTACTAATGGGAATGAAGCAAGAGCAGTGTAAGTGGAGTAGAAAAAATTTGTATATTTTACATGTTTTATCTTAACTGTATAATTATTTTCTAAATTATTTCTTGTTCATTTAAGTGTAAAATGTAATTCAAATTTGATAGAACTGTTTTGGGCGAATTTTTGCTGCATTACTTTGCTAGGGATCGGGGGGCAGTGTATTCGACACAGCTGTTTTGTATAATTCATTGCTGAATGCCCCTGGGGTTAATCTGATAATATTTAAGTTGAGAAATATGTTTAAAAAAAAAGTTACTACTCAACTGCATATAGACAAACAAAATACTAGCTGAAACTTAGAATTACCCTTTTGGATTTAGTAGTTGAGCAAACAAACCCCATAGCTTATTTTTAAAGGAAAAAGGAAACTTCAATTTCCACCTAGAATAACAATTTTATTTTTCTGAAAATGAAGTTGCTGTGGTTCTGCTTGAGTCCAGCATTCCTCATGCCCCTGTTTACACTGTAGTCCTTGTTAATAACAGCAAGGGTTCAGAATGGCAATACTTGGGCTTTCACAAGCATGTAATGTATCTGACTATGCTTGGTATGTGTTTTGACCCAGCTGTGAGATATTGATGATTCAACTAATTTTATTTACAAAGCTATATTATCACTGATAGCTGATTTACTGATTATCAATAGCGTCTTTATTAACCTAAAAAACAAACAAAAAAAATCCCAAAGTAGTAAAAGGATCTCTGATACTGGAAATGCTAAATGAAGGGGTGACTATTAAGCTTGGTAGCAATGCTAGCTGAAGCTGCATGCATGCTAAGTTGGAAGAGTTCTTGCTGGCGCAGAACATATTTGCCTGCTACCTTAGTAGCTCAGACTGCTGACACGTGAGAAGCTTCAGAGGCTTCTGCTGCCTCTTAGACCTCCGTATCTTGATCAGCTCATCTCTGAGCTCCTTTAATGCGAGAACTTGGCTTCAGACTCTGCTCTTGCACTTAGTAATAAATACCGTCACAGTAGAAGTAAATGAGAAGAGTTTGGGGAGCGCTGTGTCCTTCGAGCAGGAGACAGAAACACTTGTTGCCCAGAATTCATGGGTGAACTGTGCACGCTGTCCGGTGGCCCAGGGAGCAGGAGAAGGGAACGGCTGCTGTTGCTGTGCCGTGGCTCCGGAGGCCCTGAACAAGGGCAAAATGAGTGGGTCACAGGGCTGCTTTCTGGGAGGCGCGTGCCGTCGTCGGGCTCGCTCGGTATCGTAGCGATAGGACAAGAAGAGCCGCTGGGGCTTGGCGGCGTTTCGAAAGGAGGAAGCTGTTAGGGGCTGTGCTGTTTTGAAACTGAGGAAATACTGAATTAATTTTGCCTGAGTTTATGATTGTGCTTTTCCATTTGGGCAGCTTGGCTGCTGACCAATAAGTTTTTATATAAATAAAGCACAGGGCAGAAGAACGCAGGAAAGAGCACATTTTGCTTGCTTTTAGAATGCTTATGGGTTCAGCAGTGTGTGAATGTTTAAATATATACATACATATATATATATATATATATATATAAAGCTGAATGAACCTTTGCAAAATAAATGTGGAAGATCAGGGGAGATAGAGGAGACTGTTTTCTTAATTTTGGAATTTTAAATGACTTTAAACTTTTATGTAGTATTTAAAAAGAAAAAAAAAAGAAAAAGGCAAGGAAAAAACACTAACTAGTTAGCTTACCTTTTCAGAACAGAATCAAAGTGAGAGCAACTATGGAAGTGTGTAAATAGCTTCTAAAAGATCTGGCCAAATTTTTTCTTTGACAAATGTTGCCTTCAGTATGCCAACAGTACTGACTGCTACCCCTTTTCTCTCCAGTTCTCCTAATAAGATAATGCAGCCGAATATGAAATCACATTAGCAATATCTGCTGCTTTATTTCCTGAAGTTTTCTTTTTTTCCCTCTTACTGCTCTTGTATGTAGAAAGAGGACGATTTAGTAGTGGCCAGAAAGAAAACAATAATCAGTGCATTTAGTACTGTTTAAGACTGTGAAAGCCATACATGTCTTGTCTCTTCCTTTCGCATTGTAAAATACAAAGTTATAATTCAGTCTTTTGAAGCTCAGAGTTCAAGGAAACTCTTGTAATAGCTGCTGGATCAGTTGCCTTTTTAATTAATTGTACCTACATGGAAGGATTTTAGGTGCCTAAATCTCTGATTTCTCAGGACTTAAACACACATGAGCATATGCAAATTGGATCCTGAATTATGCCGTGATACGTGCAAACTATGTACACTGGTTTATGGTAAGATGATTAGAACTTAGTCTTTGATTTTTATCTACGTGAAACAAGTCCTGCAGCTTAGCTGAAAGCTTACACGATCACAAATCAAAAATTAACCTGGTTCAAATATGGAAAAAATAAACATGATTTCATTTTGAAACTCCCCAAATATGCTTCCCTTTGTATTCTGTTTCATAAACTTTTGAAATCATACAAAATACTCAACTACATTACAAACCCATCTGAACAGGGTCCTGGGCAACCTGTTGCAGGTGACCTGGTTGATCAGGGGTGTTGGACTAAATGATCTCCAAGGATCCCTTCAAGCCTCAGCTGTTCTGTCATTCTGTGGAAAGTCTGAAGTTAGATTTGCTTATTTGAATTTGGACTAGTTGGTAGTCCTGTAAGCAATATAAAAGCTTAGGGGTTGACCATTTTGTGATTTTTTGGATGATGGCTGCTGCATTTGCAGAGATGAACTTCTGTGTAGACTTTATAGCACTGTAACGTTTTCTGCCTTGGCTAAACTGAACCCTCAGATTTGGATGGCAACAAATACAAGAATGTTCAAGCCAAGATAGCTTCAGCTTGCATAACTGTGGAGTGGTGAAGTATTTTGTAAAAACTCCTTTGCTTTTGACATTTAACAAATACATGCAAAAGTTTTCAAAATCTGATTTATTTAATTTCTAATTTATGTAGATGCTTTGGAAAACTTGAAGTATTTTATTCATTGTGCACGCTATAATTTAAGCCTTGTATGTCTGATTCAGAATATGGATATTCAGTATTCCCATTTGTGTTTTGTTAGGATGTATTTAGTTTTCAGGTGTCTCCTAACATGAATCCCATCAAGCTGAATGAGCTGGCAATCCGAAAACGTTTGACTATCCATGGAAAAGAAGATGAGGAAGTTGATCCTGCTGACTACGTGTTGCAAGTTAGTGGAAGACTAGAATATGTTTTTGGTGACCACCCCTTGATTCAATTTCAGGTACATAAAACGCTTTGGAGTGTTCCTTAGTGTCTCAGTTACTCTCTGGTGCCTTGGCCACAGTTTCTTCTTGCTCCATGTGCCACTGGGTAGTGACCTTGCTGAGCAGTCATATGCTTCCTCCTCCTAACTGCTCCCCTATGTATTCAGTCATAAAATACAGCATGTGAGCCACTTGGTGTATTTACGATATGCAATTGATTCTTTGCTGCAGGAATATGCAGTTACTTTAAAAAAAAAAAAAAAAATGTTTTCCATGTGTTTTTAGTACATCCGCAATTGTGTGATGAACAGGACTCTTCCTCAACTGACTCTGGTTGAGTGTTGCACTATAAAGAAAATGTGTGAGCAGGAGATGATTGCGATAGAAGCTGCTGCAAACCGAAAATCATCCAACCTTCCTCTTCCTCTGCCACCGAAAAAGACAAGAACAACAACTGTAAGTTGGTCTGGAGAATATTGAATGCTCAGAGGGAACAGTGACTGCTGAATATAAACCAGCAGTGCTTGGGCTTCTGCTACTGCTTCTGTTTTCCAGCGTAGACTCCAGTGAGTCCGCTCAGGGCTCTCCTCGCTTGCTGGGAGGCTCATGGGAGAAATAGGAGGATGGTAACTTGTGTCACTGTATCATCTAACTTTTTCTTTTAATAGGATGATGTCTCCTTCGTGACAGACTTTGGTCTGTGAAACAGTTTTTGTTCTATATGGTGGACATCTATTCAAAAGGAATAATAAATATATTTGGAGTTACTGCTAATTGGCAGCAGATATTACTCAGTCTATTTTCTTATTTTGTCTCAGTATTTTCAGATGTTTATTTTTTCCTAATCCATTTTGCACACTTAGTATGCTCTAATAGTTATGATAACCTTTTTTAAGATCTCTTACTCATTTTTTAAATAATTATGCTTTTATTTTGTATTGATGACTTTGGCTAAGATGCTTAGCTTGTACAATAGATCTCAGTATGTTACACTGATTAAGAGAAAACTCTTTTGTTTCACTTCTCAGAGTGTGTGGGATATTTGCAACCCGTTCAAGATTGTTCTGTTAAAGGGTTATAAACTAAACACAGAAGAAAATGCCAAAGTAAGTAATAACACCTAGTTTGAGAAGATATCCTGTTCATTATCCAGTAGTTCTTCAGTATTTATTGAACTCATCCTGCAGATTTTAATTCAGAAAAAACAGTGTAGACGTGTCAACTAGTCGCAGCTATGATTCTTGTTTATGTATCTGAAGTTGAGTATTATGTGCTGTTAGTTATCACAGACAGTATACTATATTTTTATATATATACACACACACACTATATATATATATCTTTATAAATATATATAATTAGTCATATTCATATTTGCACATGATACGTGATTTTTTTTAGATAGTATCTAAGTAGTGATAGTGGTGTGGAAAAAAAAGCCTATTTGAGATAAAATGCTATAAACAGCTAGCAAACAAATGTTTAAATATAAAAAAATTTTTGATGGAACATAAGGTAAATTTGGCATTTATGTGTAGTCCAAAATATATTTTGTGTGTCTCTGCATGGATTACATGCTTCTGTTGTCTGTCTCTTGTTTTCTACACATACTGAACACAAAAAAGTACTATCACTTCCTGTAAAATGTGCATGTTGGGCTTCTGTCTGTATTACAGACCTCAAGTTGTTAACACATGGAAATTTATTGCACAATTACTTTTAAGACCTTACAAGGCCCTTGAAATAGAACAACATTCATTTCCTTTATTTTCTTTGGCAGACAAGTAAATAGTCATCTAGATTGGAAAGAAACTCAAAATTAGCCATTGAAGTTGGCTGTCGTCATGCTTTATTTGGTGTTTTTTCTTGGAGAATTATTGGTACCACCTTATGTATACTGTAGTATTATAGCTAAATGAATAATAGTCACACATTTACTCTATGAGTCAATGAGTGTGGAAATAGTTGGGTGCTTTTCCTGTGTCTTAGCTGTTGTTTAGCTGTTTGTTACATTTTCTTGACTTTCTGTAGAGTCCTGGAGCTTTTAAAGAAGGGGGAGTGGAGGAAGAGGATGGGTAGCCTGTCATTTTTTTTTTTTTTTGTGTAGTGGTTATTTTTTCATATGTACAAGAGTTGAGCTGTAATTAATTTCAGTATGCCTTTAGAGGAAAAAATAAAGTTTTACCCTTGAGGAGGAGCAGCAAAACTTGTCTATTCTTTAGTGTTGGTCCCTGTGGCATTTATTGTTTTTAACCAATCTTGAAAACTGAAAGTCCTATAGTTATCCTCCAAAAAAGGGTGCATAACCTTGCAAGGTTGTGCTTGTTTCTCTCACTGTCACAGAACTGTCACTATTGAGAACATAGTTGTTTCCCCATCCTGATTCTGTGTCTCACTGCCGTTATTCTTTCGCTTGCATTGTGCTTTGGATCCAGCCAATACTGATGCATTTTTTGCTGAAACCACCGGCAGATTCATAAATGCAGGGTTTGTAGGAGGAAACAAAACGTTTGCCATGTGAATAGCACTATATGGATGTGTCATTCCTCTCGTTGATGCTATTCAAGAATGCAGAAGCTTGGAAACGTGCAGTTTTCTGTGTATATCTGTTACTAAATGGGAATGCAGAAGTGAGTCCCTTGGTAGCACTGACCTGTAATGTGCTTCGTTTCAGAGCCGGTAGCTGCAGCTTCGCTGCTCTCCCTTGTCCTTTCTTGCTCCTTGTTTTTGTAGTCTGGGCTAGCTGGTCCCATCCTTTCTGGGGGTTAAGGCCAAACAGAACAGGTGATGCTGATGTCAGGATCAACAGCTTTCTGTCCATGCGTTTCTACATATGATGTGAAGATAAAGCGTGTATTCCTGCTAAGCTGAAAAAAGCAAAGATTTTCCTCTACTTCATGAGATAAAATCTGTTCTGTCTGGAGATTTGGCTTTACATTCACAAATTTACATTCTCAATTGCTGCTTAGTTGTCTCTTTCCTAGAATTTCCTTTTGTTAGTTCTGTTGAGTTAGAAGGTTTTTTTTGGTATTTTTTATTTGTTCATTCAGATTGGAAGGTATTCTATGTTTAAAAAAAAAACTTAGGTAGTGTCATTTAAAGAAATATATTTTTGATTTGGCTATCAAAATGCAATTTCCACATCTACATATCTTTTCAGATCTGAAAATAACCTTTACAATTCATATTCAGTTGTGCTATTGAATGGCTTTGGATCTGGCAGCTGGTATTGCCTTTTACCAATAACCACTCCCTTTCAGAGGAAGAAAACCCAAACCGTTCTTTTAGTCCTCCTTTTCCCACAGCTCCTCCAAAGGAACAGCATGGTGACAGAAAATGCTTTTTCCCTTCCTGACTTCATAAGGAAATTGATTGTTATTTGAGAGATTGTCAAGATTCTTTCTGCAGATCTCTAGGGAACTTACTTAATCTTATGCTCAGTCATACTTCGCAAAATCGTTTTAATATCCGTCTGCAATGAGTTGGAAGCATTTTGGGTCCAACTCTTTCGGCGTTTTCCTGGGTTTGCTGCTCAGTAAAAATTAGGAAATGATCCAAAATCTCAATGTAGAGCTTTTAAGTTTTATTTTGCAGTGGTGTAGACTTAATGCTTTAAACCATTCAACTANAAAAAAAAAAAAAAAAAAAAAAAAATTCAAAGCCCACCTCCCCACACATACACAGGCCCTTGAAGTCTTGCCCAAATTTAGAACAAACTGAATATGAAGTTCAAATAAATGTTTGACCTTTGTTTTTAAAAATGAATATAAAATATTTCTCCTCGTATGCAGCTGCAGTCAAAGGGAGTGGCATGTTTGGAAACTTTACTAGGAAAGCTTTAAAATTATAAAATAATTTGTATGTTAGCAACATTATTAGTGTTTGGACCTTCTTATGTTTACTGAAGTTATCTCTCTCATTACCATGCTTTTAATTCTTTGCAGCTCAAGAACAGTTAAATGTAAGTTCAGATAGACTCTAGAATTTCTGGGTGTTTCTGAAATATTTGGGTGAGGGGGAGAGGGGTGTAGGATAGGAGCAAAGAGGATGAATAAATGATTCAGCCATAATACAAGGAAACTGGAGTGGTTTGACATGTGAACCCTCACTTTCTATTTTCTAGACAGACTTTAGATCAAGTTAGCACAGATTTAGATGTGAGTTATTTTCAGCTGGTGCTCTGGAGGGAATAAGTCAAAAGTCATGTGTTTTTTTAAGTAATGCTGAATAAACTGAATAACTCAGTACACATTGTTACATGTCTTCTACAGAAAGAATTTTGTATAATATAGAATTTCTATAGAAAGATACTTTGTAATTATATCTTAATTTTAAAATTTATAATTTTAAGTTGTTTTAAAATCTTGTTTATTGATTAAAACTTACTTTTAATTTATAATAATTCTTATTTTTCAGACTCCCTCATGCTCGTGATTACATCAAAAAAAGCTTTGGAATAGTGTTAACTGTTTTCCATATTCAGGCAGTAGATTTACCATTTAATTTTCATGTGTACTCTTAATTTATTCCTGGTCAAGAACATGAAGAGCCAAACAAGCAATCAGCTGTTTTTGAAAATGATTTGGTTTGGTTTATTTTACAAACTCAAACTTAGTGTTTGTTTTTAAGTTAAAAATACTGCTTTAAGATACATTTGTATGTTCTGCAGAGTTTTCTGTACAGAATTCTCCAGGTGCTCTGTGGGTAGGCTTTGTGGAAATCTTCAAATATTTCTTGTGAAAATCTTTACATATTTTCCCTCTTATTTCTTTATTGCAGGTTCATGTTAGGGCTGGTCTTTTCCATGGCACAGAGCTCCTTTGTAAGACTATTGTAAGCACAGAAATATCTGGGAGAAGTGACCATGTTTGGAATGAAACACTTGAGTTTGAAATAAATGTCTGCGATCTACCAAGAATGGCAAGGCTCTGCTTTGCAGTTTATGCTGTGATGGATAAAGTGAAAACGAAAAAATCAACCAAGGCAATGAATCCGCCCAAATACCAGACTATTAGGAAAGCAGGAAAAGTGGTAATTATTTTTGTTTTTTTCTGGAGTTTACCTCTGAATTGTATTGAGCTGAGTAGTCAGAAATCTTATGTCCTCATGTTAGTGTTCAAGAGTGAAAATTGAAGGAAAAAAAAAAAGTATATAAAGAATGCCTGTAGGAAGTCACCTGTTTCAGGACCAAAAAAACAAACAAACAAAAAAAAAAAACCCCACAAAAAAAACAAAAACAAACAAACAAAAACCCACAAAAACCCCTTATCATACTTTTTGGATGCTGAAAAAGGCTTAAAATTTTGCTAGTAAGGCAGTTGGCAAATGACTATTTAGAAAAGAACTATATTTCAGTCGTTCCAGATATTTAGTTATTTTAGGTTAGTTTTCTTCTGAACTCTAGATACGGTAGGTTTTTTTAAAGATGAAAAAATGAGCATGTAAACTTTTATTCAGAGAAAGATGTATTTTTAGTGTGCCACTGGTTGTGTGACACCCTTAAAACTAAGTTCTGTTGTTCTCAGTGGGATGTGAGCATGTACTGAAAGCTATTCCTGTGCTTGTTTTTTCTGAGAGATGGAACTGATTTTTATTTGTTTTTTTATAAAAACCTTTTAATTTTGTTAGTGATTTTGTACTGATCTACTGAAATCTGCTGATTTTGTAGTAGTTGCTGCGTTATGATTTTCAGTGGAATTTTAGTTTCCATTTTAAAAATTATTTCTGTTAACAGCACTACCCTGTGGCCTGGGTAAATACCATGGTATTTGATTATAAAGGACAGCTGAAGAATGGAGAGCTCATACTGCACAGCTGGTCATCATTTCCTGGTAAAGTTTAACTTGTAAGACTCAGACTTGAATTACTAACAAGGCCAAAGAAGGAAAGAGTAATAAAAGATAATGTACTTAATTTCATCATCCAAATTGTCTGTCATCTTTTTATTTGTGTTATGTGCACAAATGTATGCAGCCTTAATCCTTTTTGTAAAAGTCAGTAATTATGTCATAAGGGTCTATTTGGGAATAGCCTTATAAAAGTTTCATCTGTTAGAAAATTGCATGAAAACTGAGTGTTGTCACCTGTTTAAGATATGTTTTGGCATTTATTGCTTTTTAGGTGCAAAATATTTGCCTATGACAAATAGATAAGCTGTAGGATATTTAACAGTATTTTAAGTCAGCAAAAACCCCATGTTATTAGAAATGTTCTAAGGCTTCACTCATTCTGATTTAGATTGCTTGCTAAAACTGCCTGAAATCTAGACATCATGCTTCATCCATCCACAAGAAATACCATGTCAGCCTGGTGGTATAAAGTGATGAAAGAAATCTGGCTTAAAACTCCTTTTGTTTCATACTGTTTGATGTAGGGGTAATATGTGCTGATTTACAGAAGCTGCACTTCTCACTCTGATTGAAAGTGCATTAGGGGCTTGGTTTAAGTAAAGGGATGTCTTGGCTTCCCTTTATTTTATATTTCTTTTGGAAAGAGAAAATCTTTCTCACTGGATGAGAATCCAGCAGTTCTGAGCATGTGAGGGAGGGGTAGTCTATGCCTGAAATTCAGCGCATTGTGGAGAATGTGCTCTGTGTAGCGAAATATGCTTCTGTATGTTGTGTACAGGAAGCAATTTCTTATTTCATCATTTCCTTTTTGGATTTCTTTTTACTGTAGGCAGATTCCCGCTCTATAATACTGTTTTTCTAATATTTTAGATGAACTTGAAGAAATGTTAAATCCAATGGGAACAGTCCAGACTAACCCTTACACTGAAAATGCGACAGCTTTGCACATTAGATTTCACGAATATTCAAAACAGCCTATTAATTACCCTCCCTTTGATAAGGTAAGGTATTAAATAACATGCAGTCAATAATGCTTGCCTGTAAATAGCTGTTGGGTCTGTCCTTGCAACACTGCCTTATCCCTGAATTCTTTGCTTCCTGCCTTCTAGCTAACATACTGCAGTTGAAACTTGCGCTACGTAATATTGTCAGTGTCAGTTTAGTAGTGTTGTAATTCTCTAAAAGATAGCAATAATTCCTTAACTGCTTCATTTCTTTAGTATTTATGTATTTGGTGTAGTCAGATTTGAATTTAAACCTAATGTATTTAAAAAACATCTTTTACAGATACTTGAAAAGGCAGCGGAGATTGCAAGAAGCAGTGACAACGCTGCAATGGCGGTAAGGAGCTGCTGAAAGCTCCAGCTGCAAGACTAGCTGCCTTTTATATGTTCTGCATCCATCTATAAAGAAATAAGTGTAACACTTGATGAACTTGCTCTGAGTGTGTGAGTTCACTCCTGCACCTCCCAGCAAGAGGGGTTGCATGGGGTGCGTTTGGGACACGGCTCAGATTGCCATTAGTGCTGGAACTGGGAAGCGTTCCCAGCTTGCATAAAACATTTGCAGGGGCAGAGCTCAATATTATCAATTTTATGGTGATATCCTTGATTGTCAGATGTTTCCAAATATATGCTTTTAAATATGGTTATTAATCTCAAACCAGATGTTTCTGATAATTATGTGATCTTGAGAAAATGGGTGGTTCTGACTTGGAGACATTTTTTGAGATGATTTATAAAATTTGGAGTTGTTTTAATATATTTGGGGAAATACTGTGAAAATATGCAGAACACTGCAAACGGCTTAAGATCTTGAAAGCACAATAGCAGCAACAGTAAGAAGTGCATTATATATGAAAGTAAAGCAGTTACTAGCAAACTATGTCAGTTAATAGTGGTTAAAGTGCTCAGAAAGAGTGAAGGCTCGCTGATACTTTTGTTATGAACAACTGACTTTACAAATAACTGGAATTCTTACCTAGCAGAATGTCAGCTTACTATTGTGACTTCTCGTTTAAGCTTAGCGTTCTCAGACCTGAGGATCACATTATTACTGTTTACTGTTTATTTTGAAATAGAAATAGAGTGTGTATTTCATTTACCAAACAACCATTTCAGTTGTTCAGTACTAGCTAAAAGATTAGTCTTAAAAAAAAAAAAAAAAAAAAAAAGGAGACTTAAAAGGAGACTTAAAACTAGCTGTTCTACTTGAAGGGAGGTATTGTGATCTGATAGTTTTTACTGAAATGAGGCTTGCACAGTGCTGAAATCAGGTACCCATCCTTCCTGGAAGGAGCTAAACTTAAATTGTGATTAGGTAGTCAGCTGAACCTATACAGTCTGTGACTTCAGTGAGTTGTGTGCTGCTGCTCTCAGTCCAAACTGACTTGTACTGCCATGTCTCCTGAACTTGTAAAAATTATTTAGAAACTTCTTTGGCCTTTTTTGAAGATAAAGGCAGCTTTAGATTAACGTATTGTTTCCAAAATACATATAGGAACTAATTAATTTGATGCAACTACTACATCATTATTCAGAAACAGCAGCTCCTGTTGTGTTTCTGTGCCTTTTGGAATTCTAATTTTGACTGTATCTTTATACTTGTGGCCTTGCAGTTTGTATAAGAGTATGGCTGGAAGTAAAAGCACCCTAAGCCAGTGTGATTCTTAAATGAAGATTCATTCATGTAATTGGATATATAGAATCAGTATTATTAATGTTTCAGAGAGGAAAGCGACCAAAATAATGTCTGGAAAGGACAAGTCTGGATTAGAAGATGAAAAATGTGCTTGTACAAGTAGCAAGTATATTTCCATTTGGTTAGTGCTAGAAAAGTGTCTTTTGGCATTTGACTGAGGAGGGGGAACTTAATGTGTATGTATATGAATAAAATTTGCTTAATTGAAAACCAAAAGGAGAAAGTACATCTGAAATCTATTCTCCATCTTAGAGTTGGAAAATGGAAATATTGCCATCTAGTGTCATAAACTCTAAAGGCTGGGTGCTTTTTCAGAAACTTCTGTACACTGAGCCTGACTTCATTAGAAATCGGTGATGTGACAGAAGGGTATAATAGGCATTCCCCTGTGTGCCTGGTGTTTGGTGTGTTGCTGAGGTAAAATGTTAGAATCTTACAAAATGCCTCAAGATATTACGGATTTTTTATTTTCTAGGGTCGAGGTGGTAAGAAGTTTTATGTTGTGCTGAAAGAAATAATGGAAAGAGACCCTTTATCTCAACTCTGTGAAAATGAAATGGACCTTATTTGGACATTGCGGTATGACTGCCGCGAAAGTTTCCCACAATCATTGCCAAAACTGCTGCTCTCCCTGAAGTGGAACAAACTTGAAGATGTTGCTCAGGTAAGGGAAACTGGGAAGAGAGGGAGAGAAAAATGCTGCAGTGGAAGCATGAGTAAATTGGGAGGAAGGGTGTGTAATCTATGTGCTTAATTTATTGTTTCCTAGTCAGTCACAGAAATTTTGAAGTGGTGCAATGAATTTTGGTATATGAAATAAGGTTGTACAACTTCTGTAGTTTGGACTCGTAAGCAAGAGCTTACTCTAAAAAACCAAATTGCATAGATCCTCTGAGTGATGTGAAAAGCCTGTAAATTACTTGTACAGGCTCATTTGAAAATCCTGAAATAAAACTTTGTTAAAATGCTCCAAGACCATGAGAATTCTGGTCTTGGATTGTGTAATTAAACCTCCTTGAAGCAGTTGATTTTGCAAGAGCTACAGTGCACACTAGGGAGACCAAGGACCTCATGCTCCTCAGGGAGGCAGCCTGACCAAGTAGGTTCCTGATGAAGCACCTGTGGAAGTAATTAAGGACTGTGTGTTAATTGTGAAATGAGGTTACATTTACAGTGTAGCTTTGCTATGTAGTTGTGCAAGGGTATTTTGTTATACTGTACAATGTCTGCTGCGTCTGCGTGTTTCTGCCTTGACACAAATAGAATCCAAGTCTGAAATGCTTTTTGGAATTAGCTGGAGAGTGTATATATCAAAAATATATGAAATGTCTGGGAAGCTGCTCCTGCTTGAAAAGACTGACTTAGAAGTCAGATTTGTGTATTTGTATTGGAACTTTTTCCTCTGTGCACACAGCAAGTTGAGCAAAGCTCTGACAATGTGGATGGTACCAATGGCCACGGGACTGACTGTAGGGGTAAATCTGGACGTTGTGCTTGGTCTGCTCGACCTGGCACAACTCACTTGGGAATGAGAGACAGCTTCATGCAGATTGTTAGCCTGAGATGATAATTGGGTTGTTGTGAGAAAGGAATTTGAGCATTTTTATAATAATTTCTTCCACTGCTTATTTGGAAGGAAAGCTATTTTGTGAAGTTCAAGCTAAAAAGCGATTACTGTGAAAGATTAAGGTTCATAATATACATCTGTGTTCTTGATTATTATTATGACTTTTTTTGGAAGGAAAGGAAACCACTTGGTGAAAATCCCAACTTCCATCTCTTCATCATACAATCTTTGTGATTGCTCAGACAGACTCGTAGTTTACCTCTAGGATAGGGGCTGTTCTCTACTTAATCCATCACACCAA
Source organism: Nothocercus julius (assembly GCA_013398735.1). Lineage (NCBI taxonomy): Eukaryota > Metazoa > Chordata > Aves > Tinamiformes > Tinamidae > Nothocercus > Nothocercus julius. The sequence goes on from VZSV01000033.1 coordinate 6,109,326, forward strand.
TTAGATACTCTGAAAACTTGAAAAAACAGGATTTTCATCCTAGGTCAGTGTGTGTGCAGCGAGCACTAATGAAACACACGTTTCTCTCTTGGGTTTTTCATATGCAAGAATTCTCTTGTTCTTTGTTAATTCCTATGTGTGCTTCTGAAATTTTTGTTTATTATTAAAAGTTATCCAGCAGTATGAATTGTAAAAATATAAGCAAGTATTCATTGTTTACAAATGTTAAATGTATACCAATCTGTTACTGGGGCCTTCGAAGTATGGCCTGTGAAAGTAATTGTTTGAAAAGTGATGTGAAGTATAGATAATTTACAGCTTAAAAGGTGCTTTAAATTTGGGAATATAGATGAAAATGTATAAAGAATTTTATCTAAATTAATGGCTGAAGAGAGTCATCTTGCTTATTCCTGGGTGCTCTCTGCAAGGCCTGTTGTTTTTCTGTTTCTTTATGACCAGACACTAGTGTGGTGTGCTTGAATATGATTTTGGGCAGCAGTGAAATCTGAAATCTGAAACATCCCCAATTCCGAAATCATTTAAATACTTCCATTAACTTTTTCTGGTTGAGAAAAGGCAGCAGTTCATTTTTTTGTTGTTTTTTTTTAATGGATTCCCAAGCTGGTGTGATTTGTGCTTTATCCCCTGTTAATATTAAATATATTGAGTACTAGCTAGACACGGTAATACTTGTACTACTATAATAAGTGCCTTGTACTAGAAGTGTCCTGGAAGCATATTGCTCACAACAGGTATTACTGTGAAAGTCTACTAGTGAAGGCAAAATGATTAAAAAAAAAAAAAANTGTTGTCAAGAAAAATGAAGTAAAATAAACTACATTTCTATTCCTGTTACAGATCAAAAGCAATACTTTGGGGGAGAGAAAATAAAGTATTTGATGGTAAAGCATTTTAAATGTATTCAGTGGTCCATAAAGTTATGTATGATGGATCAAAACATCTTGTATCAACTGCCACATACATTTCATGCAATCTCTTATTGTATTGCAATGTTATAATGGAAAGTTGCGCTGGATGAATTCCCCATGTGCGTCTACCCTGATTCTTTTCAGTCATCCCAGTGGTGGGACAGCAGAGCCTGTGGGCAGAGTTACAATACACAGTGTTTATTCTCAAAACAGAAGCTGAACTTTTTTTTTTAATTCTACTTTTGGTGAGGTAATGTTTGAAAAAACTGGAAGAAAAAATTCTGGTCTATCCTTAACTGATTTGTATTCTATTTTACAGTAAACATGTTTTTAGGGAAGAAATCATGGCCTTGTTTTCTGCCAAAAAATGTAGTAAAGCCAACCAAACTTGAGTTTTCTCGATCTCCAGCTCCTTGCTGAGAAGGGAATCTGTCAGGAGCCGCAGACTGCGCGGAGGACGATTCAGGGACGCCCACATGCAGCTTGAACCTGTCTCATAAGGCACATAGCAATTAAAGCTTGAAATGCATATCAGCAGATTTTTTTGAAAGGTGAAATTTCTTTATAAGCCTGATGTATTTGGGAGTTCTTCAGAGCTGTCTCTCTGCTGTGTGAGCAGCTCAGAGCATTTTATAGTGTATTTCCCTAGTCCAGATGACCAAAGGAGGAGCACATCCTTTACCTGCCCACCTGGGCAGTTCCCTGCCCACCTGGGATGTGCAGCCACTTGGGCTGAACTTCTCATAATAAAATCTCCAAGGCAGGATGTGAACAGAGCAGTGCATATTTGGGAGATGTTCTTAGCAGTCTCACAGGTCACGTCGCTTAATGGTTTCTCATTTTAATCATCTCTGAAATAATTTTAGCAATTGAGTGCTGGTACAGTCGAAATGAGATTTGTCCCTTCAAATATGTTTTGTGATGAATGTTCATGCTCTAGACTGACTTTCAAAGTTCATTGCCTAATTTGGGGCATGCCATACCATTCCCCAAGAACTCATGAGTTGATTTTTATCATCCATCTTTTACAGAATATATTTTTTTTCTGGACCTGATTTCAAGTAGGTTGTCTAGGAGTCTTGATCTGTTAGCTTTGAAGTTTCTTATTCTGCCTCTGACAGGCATGGTGACTGTTGGCATTTTCAGCATCAGTTTTATGGTACTGTCTGTCAAGGGTGTTTTATAGGTTTTGAGGACTAATATTCATGATACTTAAGTGCTGATGGCTGTAGTGCTTCTTGACATAAAGATATGATATCACTGATCCTTCCATGCTGCGGATTAAATAGGTTTTAAGTGCATGTTTCTTTGGAAAAGGACATCTATATTCAGAAACATCTTTTATATCTTGATGAATCCTGTCTGTGTTGTTTCAATAAGTATTTAGTCACGAAAACATTTGCACTGATTCTTTTTTCCTGTTATGGAATTTTAGTATGGCTACTGGATTGGCAATTTGATTGATTTGTACTTTTATCTTGGTTTCTCAAGTTCACAAGTTCTCAAGTTCAGAATTTGGTCCCTTTAGTGTTTAAATGGTGTTATGAAGCTGCATAGAAAGTACAGGTTAATATTAAGAACTTGTACATGTTTCTCACACTTGAATTGGAAATATTAATCATGTTGTGACATATAGCAGAAATTGGAGACTTTCACTATGAATGTAAAAGAGCTGCCAACTTGAGAGAAAACTAGTAAGGTCATTTTAATCATTCAGATGTTAGATTTTGTCAGTTACCTCTAAAATGTATTACCGAATTTGTAGGAAAGGAGGTTTTTATAGTGAATTATAACTACTTGCCAAAGAAGAAAGATCTTACATTGTTGACACTGTTTGCACATGCAGACTTGTTTATTTGCTCCATTTGTGTACTGCTTTCAGTCATACAAATGTGTATTAAATATGCCTGGACACTTGTTTGTGTATTTGTGTATTTATATACACACATGCATGTACATATGTATGTACATATCTCCTTAGTGGGTATCTTCATTAATAATACAGTCTTGTGGGGCTTCTACATATTTTTATTCTTAGTAGTCTGAAATAAATAGACGAGTATATTTTCCAGCACATCACTGTTTTGAATGTTAGGATTTTTTCATATCTAACTCAAATCATCCTTTCTGCAATTTAACCCAATAGCTATTCACAGTGCTTGTGGGAAAAGGCGGTACCAGTTAAGGAGGCTAAGTATTTTTGGTAAAGACCTCTCTAAACGAAACCCCTTAATTCTTTTTTAATTAAAAAAAAAAAAAAAATTGCCAGAATACTTATGTATATTACGTATGTTATGTATATTCATGAAAGCTTTAACAAAACATTCTTTAAATTTTATTGAAAGTGTTTATAAAACATTTGCATGTGGGGTTACCTAGTTTTTGTTTATTGTGCATCATGTCTGTGTATGAAGAAATGAATTTTTCTGACTAAATGTAAACAAGACCCACTGCCAAAAATGTGGAAAAATGTAAAGGGCAAGTAACTTGATGAGAAATGAGGCTGTTTTTTTTCCAAGTCCATAATCTCCTTCTGTTAGTATGAGTGCCTAGTCCAAATGCAGCTATGCTTGCTGCTTTCTTAGTAGCTGCTTGATGCGTAACTTAATTTTTTTCTTTTTATAAAAGCTTCAGGCCCTTCTTCAGATATGGCCCAAGTTGCTGCCTCGAGAAGCATTAGAACTGTTGGATTTCAACTACCCAGACCAGTATGTGAGAGAATATGCAGTGGGTTGTTTAAAGCAAATGAGGTGAGTATGTGTTTTAGTTGAGGAGTTGTTGGGGGGAAAAAACATAATTCTGTTTGTCAACAAGAAAAGGACCCAAAGGAGAAAGGTTTCAGCAGGCTGCCTGCCACATACAGGTGCCCAAGTAAAGCATCTTTTCTAGATGAGTAAAATGGCAGCAAAATAAAACCATGTTGTTCTCTTCCATACTATTAGCAGGACACAAACCATGTATTTTTTCCTGGAGAGGGCATATGTGTTCTCGCCTTTTTTGGCCAAAGGGATGGCAGGACTGTGTGTGAATTTTTTCATAATGAGGGAACAAAATATTACAGGAATCAAGTACTGGAAGAACTGCCATCCAACCACCCTTCACTCACTGTCAGCTATTATCTGCATCATTTAATAGAAATGTAAGCTGTAACTTATGATAAAAGAGAACTATTTGTTTGTTCTTTAGGGTAGGCTTTGCTATCTCAGTTCTTATTTTATCATATATAATTTTGCCTTTCACTGTAACCTGAGGCAAGATTTGTTTAACCTTATCATTTGCAGCATTACTGCTTATTTCCTGTCCTTGAATGCTAAATTCCCCATGGTGAATAGTTTAATGATTAATTTTTTTAATGGTCAAGGCTAGATTTTTTTGGAAAAAAAAATATTTTGACTTCTTTCAAATATAAACAAGTAGTTTAGCTGTTGGGTTAGCTTAATAATGTTGAATTGTTACATCTGGAATTAGTATTCTTAGTTCCATCTTTGAAGCACAATTGTCTTCAACTGAGTATCAAAAAATCCATTTTGAAGTTCTTTAAAAAGTCTACTGAAGCCAGCTGGTAAAAGCTGCAACCTAAAGGGGACACTTTGGGGCTCCTTTCCTTTAAGGTGTGGTGGCCTTAGGGTTCTGTTAGAGGCGGAACTGACTGATTAACCAACCTGCTTGGCAATTTTGCGCTCAGCTGTGCATTATTTTTCTTTTCCACGTGAGTGAAAGATTGTGACACTTTTGCTATTGAAACTAGGTCTGGGTTATATTTGGGTTTGTCGTGTGCCTGTGCGTTTCTAGAAAATGATTCCTGTAAGCCCTCTGTTATTAACTGGATTGATGTGCCTCGTTCTAGCGATGAAGAGCTCTCCCAGTATCTTCTTCAACTCGTGCAAGTCCTGAAATATGAACCTTTCCTGGATTGTGCTCTCTCCAGGTTCCTACTAGAGAGGGCACTTGCTAATAGGAGAATAGGGCAGATGTTGTTTTGGCATCTAAGGTAAGACTTGCTCTATTTCCTCTTGCTAAACCTGTCATGTTGTTTTGGAGCTGCAGTGGGCAGATTTTTGCCTATAAGAAATGGTTGCAGTCGTCTTCCTTGGGTTCCTTTACTTTTGGCATTTATAGATCAAAGGAAGCCTGTAATTAAAAATATAATATTGTATTTTGCCGTCCTTTGTCTGAAGGAAGTATTGCAAAGTGCATTCAGCCCAACCTAACTGGTTGTATATGAATTTGATCTTGATGTTTTGGCTGTGCTTGCAGTAAAAAGACAAAATTTTATACTTGACAACTGGGGGGAAAAAATATATATTGAGAGACTAACAGAGAATGGAATCAGCTGAGTGCGTAGTTGCTACGTTTAGGGACCCGTTCTGTGAATAACAGATGCCTTGTGGCATGGGCTGTAGCTTGATTCTGCAGTCAAAATGCAACTGCTTATTTTAATGTTTTCAAGTTAAAAGAGCCAATACTATACAAAAATGCATGACTAGCATTTGCTGTGATGTACAGAGGTTGGTTTCAAGTTGTTCTTCCTTAGGAAACTTGCTTTTTTCCCTTAGGAGTATTGGGATTACACAGTTTAACACAGCCCTGCCTCCCAATACAGTTATCTCTAGCTATCAGTACTAATTTTTGCAGTGAAAGGGGTTCCTGAAAGCAACTATTCCGTCACTCCCTCTAAAGACCATCGCCTCTAGAGCGGTTCTAGATCTTGAAACAAGTGATATGTGTTGAAAATAGTCCTTTCTTGTGTGAGTTCAGTCCATAAATGTTACATTATTTCTTATTAAATCTGCCTTTTATTGTAACTGACAAGGAGGTGTTTTGTTTTCAGTTTTTTTTTCCATGTTAATGTCTTACAGTGTACTAATCTGTAAAAGGATGTGTTCTGTCCTGATAAGCGAGAAGCTCTTCTCCTGCTTTGTTCCCTTGCAGGTCCGAGGTTCATATCCCTGCTGTTTCGGTGCAGTTTGGTTTGATACTGGAAGCTTACTGCCGAGGAAGCGTCGCGCACATGAAGGTGCTCGCCAAGCAGGTAGAGCCTCCCCCTTGCCTCGCAGGCTTCACGTAGCTGAGTTTGTGACTCAGTGATCCCGTTCGCCCTGTGGGGCATATTGTTTCCTTTGACAAAGTTACCTGTGTTGAGGGGAAGAAAAAGAAAAGAGAGAAAGAAGGAACTGGCTGCAGTAACGGAGCAGCCTGTGGCATAGAAGCAGTCGGCTCTGCTGAGCCTTGGAGAACAGGAGTGATGCACAAGTAGGCAAGAGACGTGTGCTCGGGGCAGGGCTGTCTGCAGAGCTTCTGGAAGAAGGACCCTTAACTGGTTTTCTTTTTGTCAAAAATAGCTTGTTGAATAGAAGCTATTACTTGTTTAATGTAAACTTCAGCTGGGAGAACGCAGGATTGCTCGCTACACCTTCAGTTTTGGTTAAAAAAGTAGTGATGCACACCAACTGAAATTGTGCTGTAATGTTGTATTCACGTTCCCTGGAAGTAAAGGTGTTTAAGTAAACTAAATATTTATTTTAGTGCTAATTTAGATGTGCCGGTAAAAAGAAGAGACTGGTTTGCTTTTTCAATACCCTCTAGTACATAAGTGTATTGGCAGGTCTATTAATAGAGACACAAATCTTATTCTGAAGGCACTAATACAGTTTTAACAAATTTAATTGCCACAATAAAATTCATGAAAAATTGTCTCTCAAATTAATCTATTTTCTATATCGGCTAAAATAAAGCCACCAAAAAAAAAAAAAGCTGTTATATGACGTCTGACAGTTGTTTATGGCAATTCCCTTGCTGCCTATATTGAAACTGTTCCTCGGACCAGGAGAGAGGAAGCTACCACGGTGCTCTCCACTACTGCGGCTTGCGGGGCTTTGGAGAGATGTCTCTTGAATAAGTGTGCTTGTTAGTATTGTCAGAATCATGAAAAGATGAGGTGATGAAATGCTTTAAGTAATAGACCTGAGGTCAGTAAAGTTTTTGCGCACTTCACAGGAAACAAATGTCACTAGAATCAAAGAAGGGGCAAAAAAATTCCCAACTGTGAAAACACGGAAGAAATTCAAAGTAGAAATACTTCAAAAAGTTCCTGTTTGTACAGCATAGGTTCCATTTTGTTCCCTTGCGAGTGATGTTTGTACAGCTCCTAGAATAGTGGAAAAGCAGAGCGTGCTGGGTTTTGACAGATGGCTGACCTGGCAGGTCTCCACTGCCTTGATTTTGTAATCAAACTGCATACAATTTCCCCAGCATCCTGCCTGACAGGGTTCAGGCTGTCTGTAAAAGCGGTAGGTTTTGACTCAGCACCTTGCGTGTTAGACTGAAGCTTCCTTGTATAGAAATCAGTGTTTGCAAGTATTAAATTGATAGTATTTGATAGAGAATATGCATCCTCCTGAGCATGTTAACAGTGGCTCCTCTAAATATGGCCTATGACTATAATTGTTTTATAATCAGCTGACGACTATCTTAGATGTCGATGCAGTGTAGAAATGATGTTTGTTACGTGTGCAGTAGGTTTCTTGCCAAGGGGCTTTGCTGTGTTAGCGTTATGTCTGTTTGTGCCTCTGCAGCTAGTTTGCTTGTTTTCTTACATGCTATGTACCAAAGAACTTGTCAAAACAGGAGAAGGGGAAAGAAAGGGCTAAACCCACCTATATTGCTGTAAATAATTGCCTTATTACACATTGAGGAAGTGTTGCTTAGATAATACTTATGATTATGAATGGCCTAATTGATTAGAGTTTCTGAGCTTATGCTTAGCTTGAGGAGGGTTGACTTCACTATGTAACTGAACATAGTAACACCTGTGTTAGGTGCTCTGTTGAACTTGTATGTGGCCAGAAAAGGACTTTGTGTTTCGAAGAAGGAACTTGTATAAATGTTTTGTACATGAAAATATTTCATATACTTCTGGAAAATATTAAGTCTCACTTTCAAAAGTGACATGAATTTATTGGACTTTTATTTATGGTTACTACTTACAAGTGTAAGACTTCTGGGGCATCAGTACTTTAATAAGATTATTTGATGCCTTGGTTAACTACTTTATGACTGGTTTGGAAATGGGATTTTGTTTATCTTATGTGGGATAACTTTTAAAAAACAAGCATCTCTTTCAGGTGGAAGCCCTTAATAAAATGAAGACTTTAAATAGTCTAATTAAGCTGAATGCCATGAAACAAAGCAAAGCAAAAGGAAAAGATGCAATGCACACGTGTTTGAAACAAAATGCCTACAGGGAAGCACTTTCTGACCTCCAGTCTCCTCTGAATCCTTCTGTTATACTTTCAGAATTACAGTAAGTTAAGAATAATTGAATGAATACAGTTCACTGTAGCCTTTTGAGGGAAAGAGTATATCAGAAGGTACATAGGCTTTAACTTCTTTTGGCTATATTGTTTAGCAGATATGTTAACAAGATGCATTTTTTAGGGTCAGAGAAGGCTTATTGGGCATCTTCGCAGCTGTCTGAGCAGATCTTCAGCTTATTAAGGTTAAGATATGGGTTAAGTTTGAAGATTTTTGCAGTTTGCCTTGTACTTAATGCTGTCGTAAAAAAAAAAAACATATTTAAATAAAAGCCTAAAGTGAGTTAGACCGTGTTCTTGGCTTGTTTTTTACAACAATAAGGACAAAAAAATTTAACAGCACTTAAAGCTCTAAAAATATATTATTATATATTTTCTCTGAAAATACTGTGTGCTTAATTTAGCCGTAAGATGAGTGTATGCCAGTCATGATATCTGTAATCCATTTGATGTATAACAAGTATGATCGTTACTTGATAAGTGCTGACAGCATAGTAGCACAATGAAAGCAGAAATAACATTTAAGTACTTCCAAACTGGAAGTACTGCATTTTCTATTCTGCTTTGAATAACATTTAATGCTGTTGAGTTGAATTATTTTTATTTAACTAAAATCTGTGTTGTACTTTGTTCTAGTGTGGAAAAGTGTAAATACATGGATTCTAAAATGAAACCTCTCTGGATAGTGTACAACAATAAAATGTTTGGAGGAGATCTTGTAGGGATCATCTTTAAAAATGGGGATGGTAAGAAATGTCAACAATTTAATAATTTTCCTTCTCTCTAATTCCCACACTTAAGCTATATTGCTCTGTTACCAAAATTTAATCATGCATTATTCTAGCATGGATGAGCAAATTTTCTGCCATTTGACTTCTAAAGCACAGATTTTATCAGTCAGGTAGATAAAGATAGTAGACAGTTTGCCTACAGTATAATCAGAAATTGATGTAGTGTTTTCAACTTTGAATTGCAGATCTCCGGCAGGACATGTTAACACTCCAAATACTGCGCTTGATGGATGTACTTTGGAAAGAAGCTGGTCTGGATCTCCGGTAAGGGTCTCTTCAGGGCTTGTTTACTTGCAAGGAGAGTCCACTTCTACCAGGAAAGCTTTTCTGTTTTTAAATCTCTTTCCAACTCTCATCTTTCTACATGTAGTAGTGACTTTCTATGTGTAGTAGTAACTTTTGTAGTGATGCACAAAATTTCCATTGGCAAGGTGAACAGGCTATGGAAAAGTCACCTTAACCCATCAGATAGCTTCTCTTTGCAGTATAACGTGCAAGTGGCCCACATTACAAAAGCATTTAGCCTTGAAAAGAAATAGTGGAAGATGCAAGTTGAAACATTGGGGATTTTATTTATTGTACAAACAGGATGTTTGTCCTGGTGCATCATATCTCTTATGGTGCATGTAAGTCATCACAGTGATTATAAACTGCGCTGTTTTTTCTGGTATACCATTTTCTTCTTTTGAAAGTCATCCAGATAAAAAGCCTTAAATGAGGTAAAGAAATATTTTTTGAGTTAAGGGTGGAGGTGGGTGAGCACTACTGCCCACAAGTTAGCTGCTGAATTCATGATCTAGATTCTCTAGGATATAGCTCTAATAGGCCAATCCTTTCAAGAAAATAGGTATTTTTAACTATTGGTAGATATGGGGGCAGAGGAGGAGGTGAGGAAGATACTGGAACTAGGTTTGGGCGGTTTGAGATTCCTTATAATAGAATTTACTGTCCGACTGAGAATTACCAGATTTGTGGAAGACCCAAACAATCAGATTCTTTTTTCCTTCTTTCTTTCTCCCCTTCAACCCCACTCATCTTTTCTTTCATGTGAAAATATGGTTTTTGCAGCCATTGGTACAAGTGATTGTGTTCCAGTCCAAATAAATTTCGTGCTTTCTGTCAATTTTCAGCAAAATTTAATAGAGAAATGTCTGCCTTTGACATATTAAAAACAGAAGGGCTTCATAAAAGTCAGAGGTTTGGAAGAGGAGGAGAGCTTGCTTATTCTCCTGCCCTAGGAGGGCTGCAGCAAGAGGCTGCGTGATGGAGATGATGCAGGTCAGGAGTAGTCAGCATTGTAAATCGTGCCTGACCAGCCTCATTGCCTAGGTTAAAATGACAACATTTGAGGAAGGGGAAGAGTAGCAGATGTCCTTAATTGACTTCAGCAAGATTTTTATCATCATCTCTCAAAATATGCCTGCCACCTGATAATCTCATTAATTACTAGAGGTTTGTGTGTTCCATGCTTCTATATTGGTTTAACTATGTTTTCTTTTTCTAATAATTCTTACCTTTCTTCTTTTGCATCACTGCAGAGATCTACCATTGTCAAATAGGTTTTTGTTTGTGACAGACTTAGAATGTATTTTCAGCTCTTAAAAATTCAGTGGAGAAGTGTAAGAGAATCCTAGTACTAGGGAGACTTTTATAGTACTGGTGTGATCTGTTAGATTTTTTTGTTTTTAACCAGAAGCTTCCATTTCTGCTTCCTCAGAGCACATTGTGTAAGAATGTAAACTCACAGCAGGAATGGAAACTCATCTAATAATTCTCTTAGGGCAAAAATACTCAGTTCAGTAGGAGTCTTCTCATTTGCACTGCTGCTTCTGCAAAACCAGTTCTTTCAAAATGAAGTGGCTACTTTTTCCAAGGTATTGCCAGCATAGGAATTTGCAATGTTTGTGAACATGTTAGATAATCATGAAGTAGGTTGTGGGCTTTTTATTAGTTTCTTTGTTAAGCTTCAGGGGTGTGTGTTCTGCAATGGAGGCTAGTCATTTTTTAATCAGTTGTACAAGCAGCAGTGAATAGCTACTTTTTCTGATAGCCACTTCTTTTCCTTTTGTGAATTGTTCTTATTTCAATTTACTGCTAAAGACCTACAGTCAATGTGAGTGTCTTCAACATATTTCTTAAGTCCCACTTAGCATTCTTTCCTTGTTGAAACACTACTTGGATATCAGAGAATGATTTTCAGCCAGAAATAGCTTTCTGTTCTCTAAAATCTCTTGCAAAACAACTTTCTTAACTTCATATACTAGCATAAGCATGATCCTTTTGTAGGAATACTGAAGTTTTGGAAAAAGTAGTAGCATCAGGCATTGTTCAACATACTAATGCAAGCGTCTAGTAAGAAGGGGGCTTTTCTACCCCAATCTATGCACAATTTTTACCTAATACAATTCTCAAGTCTAATTTTCTTTAGAGATACGTTTCTTAAGAAATAGTGGCCTTTGTAGGCTATAAAGGCAGTCTTGTGTGCTTATGACACATAGAGCTCTAATCCTTAGTGATTTGCAATTTTTAAAATGTTATTTATAAGACTAGTAGTATTCATCTCCTTTTTTCTTTGGAGATGTTTCAGTTGGATTCTGGAGCTTATCTTTTCAAATTTGGTTGAAGTGTAATAGTGTTAGTTTCACAAGGCACATAACATCAGCCCACACAGATAAGAAAATTATAAACTAGCTATCCATCAGGAAAAAATGCTACTTACAGAAAGATTCCTTTTAATGAAGTATGGAATATAGTAAGAATGTGAATAATTGCTTCTGGAAGTGTACGTTTGCTAGGAGGTAGCTAAATGTTTAGTTGCAGTTAAGTTGATTTGAGGGAACGTAGATAATTTATGTCATAAATAGACTGTGAGGAGACTGATCCAGCGTTTCGGGGCAAGGACAACCTCTGGCAGCCGAGGAATCCCACGCGAGGCATTCTTTTGGTTGCTGCCTTCCCCAAAGTGCAGTTTGTGGTCCGGCCAGGCCCACACACTGTGCCTGGCAAGCAGGAATGCTGCTTGGGAGTTATTAAATATGCTTTCTCTGACTAATGCTTTTTTTTTTTTTAAAACTCAACAAAGAGAAACCAAAAAGTGGCTATTGTGTCCAACAATTTTCCTTAAGCTCTCTCAAGAACAAAATCGGAGAAAAGGGCAGTTCCTAGTGAGAATTTAACTGCTATAATTGGCTTCTTTTATTTCCTTACTTAACTTGGGAACATTTTCCTTCTGTTCATCTTCTCTTAGTTATGACTAGAACAAAACTCAGATTGAGACAGGACTGCAGCTCCACATAGATCAAAAAGCTGGTAACAAGATAGCCTGAAATGGCAAGAGAGGTGGGCAAGAAGCTCTGCCAGCACTTGAAGCACAGGGATGTAGCTAGAAGGGATAAGACTGTGATCCTCATGCATCTGAAGAAGAGCTGAGTCTCAAAATCTGTGAGAGTGGGGGCTTGTTGCATTGCTTCCCTTCACTTGGGAAGGCGACTTCAGTGTCAGGAGAAATAGTAGCATTGAGTTGTTCTGTTTTCTTGAAAAACACAACTGCATCTGTTCCAGAAGTGGAGTCTCTGCTTCTCGCCAGTCTTCCATGGCGTAGATTTCACTGAAAGTCGTTTCCCTTTCTTCTTGTGGATGCATAATGGGGTCTATGCCTTTCAACTTATTTTCCCGCTATGGAATGTTTGATAAACCTATGCTAGCAAAAACAGGATTCGTAATTCGCTTCTCCACCATAAGAAGCGTAATGGTTTACCTCAGCTTCTTCTCTGAGAAGATATTCCAATTGGGAATATCTTGCTACAGTAGATCTGCAGCTTCTGTGAAGCAGGGATCAAGTGGGAACTAATTATGCTGCTGTCAGAGAGTCCAAGATAGGCTCTGTGCCCTTCTAACTGCACTACAATCCGCAGTTATTGTTTCTGGCAATCTTTTTAATGAAATCTTAGCCAGTTTGCCTTTGGGTAGGATTCTAACACAAGGACAGTATTCCAGTGAGATTGCTCTGCTATGGAGGGAGACAGGCACCAAGTGTCCTTGACTTCTGCAAAGCCAAAGAGGGAGGAAGGACATTTTTTTGCAATGGTCAACTAATCAATCCCCTGGATCCACTGGCCTCTTTCGTGCGTGCTGTGTTCTGCTGTATGGATGTTGGTCTGCACATCTGGTTGGATACTGGAACAAGACCGGGGTCATATCAGGGAAGGCAATACCTGTGTGCAAGGGAGAGCAAGAACGTGGTCCATTATGTTCTTGTCCTTGGCTTTCGCAAGATCGGGACTGTGCAACATGTAATCAAATAAAATGTCAGGGGCAGAAGCATCTGCTCCTCAGTGCAAACGCACACATCAGATGGCAATGAATCCACCAGCACTACGCTGAAAAGGTTGGAGTCGGAATTCAAGTCGCCTTAGACATTAGTCAATCAGTTACCAGAGAGCAATTATAAAAGCACAAAACCCAGATGGCTTCAATAATCCCAGTACTTAAAGAGAAAAAAAAAAACCTATTCGTTTCTAGGACAAACTGTTACCCTAAAATTCAGCAAGAAATACTTGACCTAAGAAGTTAGTGACAATGTAGAATGGAACTTCCTCAGATTGCTTGTGTCAAAACACCTATCTTGAGGGTGTGGGTTGTGATTTTTTTTTACTTAAATATGAGCAATTATAGAACAAAAATTTTCAGTTAAACAGTATTTATATCAAGATTGTATCTGCAGAGTGACAAAATGAGACTTTCAGAGAATTAAATCCCCTGAAGAGGCACAACTTAACAAGCTCATGTTGCTTGAAAAAACTGTCTGAAATCATGCGTGCCTAGTCATAGTAGATGACATAACTTTCCATTACTTTTGTGGGAAATGTTTAAATACTAAGAATATATCACAGCAGGGGATCATAGCATCTGTTTTGCCAAGCAAGTTGTTCTGTGGGTCTGCAGTGTCGCAGCTCTGAGGAGGGCAATCCTTGTACCAAGGGCTACTTCCATTGCTTTAGCTTTATTGCAGCTGGGCTCGAGGAGAAATGGGTAAAGTAACAGAGCAACAAAAAAAAAAAAAAAAAAAAAAAAAGTTTGGCAGATTTGAGAAATTTGATCCATGTCAAGCGGTGTTTACTGTGGTAAATGATTGTAGAAGTATTCAGCACTCAGTTACTTATGGCACAGGTAGAAGAGGTTCTTTTAAATTTCACTGGCATGTCTGTAGTGAATATTAATTTCCACCTGCCTTAATATGTGTGAAGTCTGAATGTGTCAGGGGTCTTTGAATGGCGCTGAACAGCAGGGAGCGTATCCCAGTGCCAGTTGTTTAAGTCAGAAAGACCAGGATGAGATGGAAAGGCCCCTGAGGATTTGTCCCTAACTTGACTCCTGTCAAACTGTCTCCCTGACAGGGATGTTTTTTCCTCCAGTTGTAAGCGCACAGTCCTCAGGGGCGGGAGGCTTTCATCATCGCTGGCTTTGGAAGGGGAAGCTCTTGGCGGCGCGCCCGGCCGCGCCGCGAGCGGGGTGGCTTGCGGGGCCGTGGAAGAGGGCCAGCGTGCCCTTTAACCTGGCCCTGCTTGGCTGACATTTGTCGAGTCGTGATAAGGATGGGCAGTGCTTCCTTGTATCAGCACTGCTGGCGGGCCGCGCGGCGGCTCTTGCGGCCGTGGCGAGACCCTTTGGCCTAGGGAGCTGTGGTTTCTAACTGGGCAATAGATGAGGATGGAAACAGATTTTTTTTTTTTTTAAATTGGGTGTTCTCTAAATAACCCATTGAATCCAGTTTTCAATGCACTTTGTTGCCAGTTAAAAGGAGCCCAACTATATACTTACCAGCCCTTAAACCACTCCAGTTGTGTGTTAAAGAAATAAGTGTCATCACTGTGGAGAAAATGTTCAGTTATCTAATACCTGTGAGGTCAAAAGTTCTCATTAAGGACATCTAGATTTTTTTTTTTCCCCCCGCAAGGTTTGGGATAATTGACTATGTCAGTGAAGGAGTACCAAATAAATATAGTATAGAGTATACATAAAATACAGAAATGCTGATGAAGGTTGGTCAGTTGTACTGACACTGTACTCAGTTGTATTTCCTCTTCGAATCTACTTGTATATACCCACATAAATTTACTATGCCTTATAAATATTTATGCAGCCTTGTAAGTTAGTTCGTGCAGGCCTACCGCTTATATCTCTCTGTCAGATTTGTGTGGGCAGCTGTTTCTTAATGCAGGGAATCCACAAACAAGACTGAGAATGTTCTTCAGCGGGTCTGCCTAGTGCAAGTGCAAAGGCTGCACCTTGGGATGCAGCACCTTTGAAGAGGTTAAGCTTCCATTATATATAGAGAGACTTGAAATCTCAGTTCCTATTCCATTTTGCATTTTAGGCATCTGGAGTGAGATGCTGTGTGGAGGCTCAGTACTGGTACCCCCTCTTTCCCCCCCTCCCAAGTGACGTTTTTTCCTCCTCAGAAACTGAAAGAACTGCTTTAGAAAAATAATATACCTATCTATACAGACATATCTCTTTGATGTTTCTTATTTTCCTTTCCTTATATTACCGCAGTTATATTGTCATAAATATTTTTACTAAGCATAGTGTATAAATAAGAAAATTCTTATATATCAGTTAATATACACTGCTGTTTTTCATTGGGGTATCTTGCACAGCTATGAAGTGTTGGAAAATAGTATTTTTAGATATATACTTAAGCAGTTTCTAGGATTTTTTTCCTTGAAATAGGAGAAAACATAAAGGACCCTGCTTTCCATTTACACAACCTATTTCTAGAATGAACATGGATGAAACTTTACTGCCCATTTAGCTGATAATTAACAAATGAAAAGAAATAGCTCCCTCTATAGTCTCTCTTACCACATTACAGGTAAAAGTCAAAAATAATTGTTGCCTAGTTTGTATATGCTTATGGAAGTGGAAAAGCAAATATTTTCC
This sequence comes from Nothocercus julius, assembly GCA_013398735.1. Classification (NCBI taxonomy): domain Eukaryota; kingdom Metazoa; phylum Chordata; class Aves; order Tinamiformes; family Tinamidae; genus Nothocercus; species Nothocercus julius. Next base: position 6,125,301 of record VZSV01000033.1, read on the forward strand.
ATTGATTGCTGGTGTGTTACCTTTGCGAGTAATACCTGTGGGCTAACATTTGAGAGTTTAGTGTTTAAGTTAACGTGAATATCCAGCCCCCTCACAAAATTGATATACAAAGAAACAATCTAACTGTTTTTGTGTTTAATGTTCAACTTTGTTTTGTTTCAGGATATTGCCATATGGTTGTTTAGCAACTGGAGATCACTCTGGCCTTATTGAGGCTGTTTCTAGTTCAGAAACCATTGCTGACATTCAGTTAAATAGTAGCAATGTTGCTGCTGCTGCTGCCTTCAACAAGGATGCTCTCTTAAACTGGCTGAAGGAATACAATTTAGGGTAATTAATGCAATACTTACCTGTACAAATTTCCTTGGTGCTTGAGGCATGTGGAATCTTGCTCAGGTCCAGATTGCTCTTGGAATTTAAACAACCACCCAGCCCTCGATGCTGAAGCACTCTAGAAAACTAAACAGGTCTCATGTCTTGATCCTATTGTCTCTAATATTTGCATTTCCCTCGTAGTTCCGTGGCTATATTTATATTATTATTTACTCATTATATTTATTTTATTATTATTTTCTGTCAAATAAGTTTTTTTAACACACCAATGGGCTTCTAGTTTAAACAAGCAACACTTTTTTTCATGTCAAGACATGAGGTGGATAATGAATAATATGCACCAATTATTTGTCTTTGTATTTTTAGAGAGGACTTGGATCGAGCCATTGAAGAATTTACTCTGTCTTGCGCTGGCTACTGTGTAGCTACTTATGTTCTGGGGATCGGTGACAGACACAGTGACAATATCATGGTCAGAAAAAATGGTCAGGTAAAAAATTTTGCCAGTCATTAAAATAACTACAGTATCTTTTTTTTTGTGTGTGTCTCAGGAAAATTAAATCTAAATGTAAGCTAGTTTGAAAAAAAAGCCCTTAAAAATGGCTTCAGTTCTCAGTAAAGAGAAGATTGAAATCCAAGAGACCAGTGAAAAGAATAACAAATACATGTTTCATAAGCAGCTATAGCTTAGACTTAGATTTTTGTTTATATTATGCTTTATTAATTTGTTTATATTATGCTACATATATTTGTATTAGACTTAATATTATTTAAAAGAAGCATTTAAATTATTAGACTGTTACAGATTAGGATATTAGATAGGTGAGCTGGTTCTATAAAACTTACTGGTTCAGACCATCCAAAAGGCCTGGCAGTGTTTGGATTAATTGGGTAAAACTCATAAGCTGAGCTCCTGAGAGGGATCAACCTCTGTATGAATTCCAGTTTGGAATGGCACCGTTCCGCTAAAGACAGGCTCTACAGTTCAGCTCTGCGCAGAATTTAAGTAGGCAACTGACTTGGTAACGATTTAGCTTTCTGACCCAAAACCTAGAACTGAGGTAATATATTTTCCTTCTAATTGTTTCTTTTCATTTTATTTGTCAGATATTAGTGAAGTTATTTTGCCTATAAAATGCTTCCTGATTAGGTTATTAAAAAAGTATAGATTTGTTTGCTATCTTATCTGTGACACTGTTCTTTTGTCAGTTAAGTTTTTACATACGACTGAAAAAAAAAAAAAGGTTAATATACCTTTCTCTTTGATTCTGAAAGGAGACAACTGTCACAGATTTCTTGAAATGAAAACAAATTCCTACTAGCTTTGCCCCTGAGTTTATAGGGAACTTTTGGATATTGTGTTATTGAGTTGCATAAGCTCAATGATGGGCTTATTTTTTTTTCTGTTTGATGTACCAATATGATCTTTGTTGGTAGACATCAGAAGTTTGGAACTGAGATCCTTCTTTTCCACCTCGCTTTGTAGCTATAGTTAATCATAAAAGCCCGGTTGTTTTCACTGAGTTAGAAAAATAAATCTTGAAACATTGTAAAACTACATGCTTCTAAAGAGTTGCATCTTGTGCAAGCACCTGCTGAAACCAATAGTGTTAAGAATTAGCTGTTGCTAATAAAAGAAACCTTTACAAATATTAGAAGAGGGAAATACTTCACTAGAGAAAGTAATATTTCTGTTTTTTAGCTCTTTCATATAGATTTTGGGCATATTCTTGGAAACTTCAAGTCCAAATTTGGAATTAAAAGGGAACGGGTACCTTTCATTCTCACCTATGATTTCATTCATGTCATTCAACAAGGCAAAACAGGGAACACTGAAAAATTTGGTCGGTAAGTATAATTTTGATTTTTTTTCTCTTGTAACTGAGATTATCTTTTCCGTCTTTTATTTTGTTGCTCTTCTGCATGTGTCAAGTATGCTAATGTATGTTTCTAGTACTTTAATTCTGTACCTGAACTAGAGCCAACTTACAAATGCCTTCGTACCTCATAAATTGCACCGTGGAGGGACTACACAGAATGCTGTTCAAGTGAGATGAAGCACTAAACAAGTTGGGAAATGGTTGGATATATTTGTCGGCTGTGTAGTTTCTCAGGCCTTGTGCTCGTTGTCTGTGTTTTGTCGTTGCGTATAAAGGTTCCGGCAGTGTTGCGAGGATGCATACTTGATTCTGCGGAAACATGGGAACCTATTTATTACACTGTTTGCACTGATGTTAACTGCAGGGCTTCCAGAGCTAACCTCTGTCAAGGACATTCAGTATCTCAAGGTAAAAGTAAGATTTATAGCGCTGCAGAACATCATGTTTTTCCAGAATGTGAATTCCGAGTCAGAGAAATACAGTTTATTTGCTTTCCTAGGCTAGTTCTCCCAGGATTTCCATATAGACCTCAAAGCTTTATTTTTCAGCAGTATAGAACTAAGTCTGTACTCTGTCCTCAGTATTAAAGGAAGCTCTGAATGTGCCTTCCCCTCGACTGCCTTTGAGTGCAGTGTTCCTGCATCTCAGGTGTAGTCAGTCCAGGGGTGTTTTATCTGACAGCTTGATGCAGGAGCACAGAACTGTAAAGAAGAAAATAGTTTCCTTAATTTGGATCCAGAAACATGTCATAAAAAGCAATCTGTGGATTAACAGCTTAATGCCAAGTGAAAGGTCTAGTGAGGTTTGTAGACGAAGAGAGCAGGATTGAATGTTGCAACTTGAGCAGCTCATGGAAAATTTTGTGAGGGACCATCTTCAGATTATTTTCATCTGATGAGTTGCCATCTGTATGTGTAATGTTGCTCATCATGACTGGCTGCCGAATTGCAGACTGCTAGTGTGTTCATCTCGGTGTTTTCAGTAAATGTTAGCTGGTGCCTAAACAACAGTTTCAAAACAACCTCTGATTCATCTGCTTTGCTTTTCAGTTTTATCTTTAAACCCAGAAGCTGCTGCTAATATATTGGTAAATAAATAATAGGAAAAAGACCCAAAACAGAAAAATGCACAATGTGATTTGTGTTAAGATCTAAAAGGTAGCAATAACTGTGGTTTTAAAGTTTCTAATAGCACTTGTTTTCTTGCTGTCTTAGGACTCTCTCGCCTTAGGGAAAAGTGAAGAAGAAGCACTAAAACAATTTAAGCAAAAGTTTGATGAAGCGCTCCGGGAAAGTTGGACTACTAAAGTGAATTGGATGGCTCACACTGTTCGAAAAGATTACAGATCCTAGAAGATGTTTGGGAATTGCACTAATCTGAATGTTACCTTGATAAGTGTTTGGGTTTTTTTGTTTGTTTTTAAAAAAAGGGATCTGTAGTCTGGACCAACAAAACTTGTTTAAAATAAGAAAGAAAGCAAAACAGCAACACAAAGAAATGGCCTGAAATAATTCCCGATTCTTTTGCACTCTGCTTGTGAATGCTTGATCCCAAGACTTTCCATACAGATAGTAAACATCCTGGATAATCAGTTCCTGCTGACTTTGCACGCTGAGAGCTACTAGGCATTTTTTAAAATTATTTGGTACTTTCAAGGAGCTGTAAATATTTGTTTTGTATGTTAGGGTAATATACTCTAACACACTCAAGAGGTTTGAAGACCTTTGAAAGACTTGTTTTTTGTTTCAAAATTGGGACTTGAAAGAGGAGTAAAAATTTTTCTTCATATGCTAATCTAGCTAATAATGGCCATATTGTGTGTATTTTTCATATGAGTTCTGCCATACTGGCAGAGAGGCATTAATTCTACTGTAAATAGCAACCACGGTATCGTTGTGCTACAGGGAGCTGCTTGATGTCTTACACTGCTGCCAAAAGAAGAGTAGACAAGTATGGGTAAAACAGGAGCAGGGGGGATGTCTTTGAAAATAATGCAGTGTCCGAGTGTTCGGGGTTGCCTGGTTTTGTTTCCCCGGCATCCAACACGTGCCCGTTAGAGGAAAGTTAGACCAATTCCAAACATGTCCAAAAATCCCCACAAGAAAATGTTTTCCTCTTTAGCCTCTGGGGCTTTGTTGTCAACTCCCGTAAGAGGCAGATCTATTTGGTGTCCAGCAAGGAGCTCCTTAAAGCCTGACGTGAAAATTCGTATCTCAGATTAGTTGTGCCATGCAGATCTACTGAGTTATGAATGTGTGGAAAATTTTACACAAGTATTATTGCACATAGTGATTATTAGAGCACATGTACCAAAAATGAAAGTGTTTGGGAAAGTGAGTGTTTGTAGTACAAGATCTAGCCATAAGACACCAATGAGAAGTCATTAAACTTTTATTTCTCTATTTATTAAAATTTGCAGTAATATTACTTTACAAAGATAACTGTGTTTAAGGTCATTGCTGAAAAAACTGGATTTGTTTTAATTTATTCAGTGAGGTACCAGGCCTTTAGGTGCTTGAAAGGAGAGCAAATTTGTTACGTGCAATAGGAACTGCTGGTTAAAAGATGTAACATACTGTTTCTGAACATCAGCAAAACAGAATATAACTACTGCTTGTTCTCCAAAGAACACTGGTAGCTCTCAATTCTTGTTGATATCTGAAAGAAAATGGAACATATATATTTACCTTTTGACTAAACTGTTGTTTTACATAGAATTTTTGTTTTATGTAGGAATTTAATTAAAGGTGGTTTTACTTTGTTCAGAGTGAATTTTTTGGTTTCTTTTAAAGGTCAAAGGCTTGCCTTGGCACCAAGATAGCAATATGCGCTATCTTGATTCTCCTGTGGTTGCTCCTGGGCTTTATCTATCTGAAAGACCTGTGCTTCTAGAATATTGTAAAAATAACAAGCGCGTTAATTGTTTTATATTGTTAACAATGTAGTAACACTTAGTGTTCTGTGTCCCAAATTTTTAGAAGCAAATGGGAGGAGGGTTAAAAGGAAGCTCATTCACAGCTGACAACTGTGAAAGTTATGTCATATCCCGAGCTAATTCACAGCGTGCAGTGGTTTTTCTTCATGGAAACTGAACTCACATGGTCTTCACATCACTCAGGGGTACAGACCTGGCAAGATTGTTTTTCAGGTTGGCTTTTCAAGGAAGAATTTGGAGAAAATGGTCATCTACCAACTAATATAACTGAGCAAACCTCTACTCCGCTTTAAAGCAACGCTTGCAAAGATGACTTCAGTTACCTGCTTAGCATATTTTCTCCAGGTCTCTATGATTTGTGCTACCTCTTGTAGCTTGCAGGTGTTTGTCAGAAAGAAGCAAAACTTCTTTGGGAAAAGTAACAGGAGAGACAGTCTGTCCCCCACCAATCTATTGTCCAAGAAGAGAAAGCTGGAAATTTTACGGTATTGGTCCATTAGTTATTTCTGTACTTAGCAATCAGCACTAAGCTATAGTGTAAAAAGGTAACTTAAGTTGTGCTGAGTGAGATCATGTTTTTTTCTTCAAAGCTGTTATTTCAGATGATTTGCAGAATCCAGAAGATATCAGAGGATCAGATAATACTGAGAGTTTCCAGATTTTGTTCATGATAACAGTGAGTAAAAACAGTCTCTTTAAATACGAAAGCTTTGGGAAGGGTATTTTTATACAACTGTAGAAAAACTAACCACAATTTAGCAGATTTGATACAAAACACTTTCAGTTCAGATGGCATCACTGTAAATTGGATGTATGCAGTGTATATTACACATAATTGTCTGTTTCACTCTTTGATTTTTTTAGTGGGTTTGCTTGTCTTACCCCTTAATATGTGTTTTGTGACAAATGAGGACAACTGCTGGCCTTAGAGGCCTTGTTGTATACTTGCTTTCCAAGGAAAAGGCTCTGGTTTGTGCCTCATCAGAGCAGTTGCTTCCCTTTCTCTTATTGCTTTTATCATAATTTTAGGTGGCAGTCATGTGTTGACCATTCGTGTTCTAAGGAATGTCTGTGACTGAGATCACTAAGAAATTTAATATTATAGAGCCAAATCTTCTTTAATTTCTTAGAGTTACTGAAAACAGGTAATTAACTAGTACAGATTCTTTACACATCAGACTATGATCACAGCTTTCCAGCTATTCCTCCAGAATGACTTCAAGCTTAAATCTTCCAAGTATGTAACCAGCATTTCTATTTTTATTCTTTGACAGTGTATTATAGCAATAAAGTGGTGTCTGAGCTGGCTTTAAAATGGAAGTCCTGTGCTCACAGTTAACTTATGTCTATATTTCTGTAGCACATGGGCCTCCTTCTGGCTGAGCTGACCAGGTAGATACAAGGCAGCCTAAACTCAAAGCAGAGGTTGAACTGTCTGACCACACCACCATGCCTGTTGCTTTCTCAGTGCAACACTGGTCTGTTCAGAGCATGTGTGTCTGCCAAAGACCATTGATGGATGTACTCTAAGGTAAGGCTAGTAATGAAATTATTTCTATAACTGCAATATCTTTGCAAAACAGTAAAATAGTAAAATCATAATAGGTAAGAGATTAAATGGACAGATCTCTCATCTCTTGGTTTCTCTGGGCAGAAAGCTTGCTTGGCCTTTTCTTAGAAAACTTGTTTTGATTGTGAAGGTGTGAAATGTATTTTGAGCATGTGCTGTGGGAACAGCATGAACACCCTGTTACGCATGTGTGGATTGTGTATGGAGCACAGCTAAATATCAGTTACTTTGAGGCATTGCAGAGTCAGCAGAACTGGATTCTTTAATTCATGGGAGGTTGGGGGATTTTACATTTAAAACTTTGTGAGTGTAAGGAATGAATGTGGCCTTAGGAAGATGGAATGGCATCCAAGGTTTTAGTAGTTAAGAAATGCCTGATAATTTTAACATCTTATACTATGGAACAAACTTCAGGACCATGCTGCTTATGCTACCTCAGTGCATTATAAAAATTGTGTGTCTGACTTAACTATGAAAAAGAAGGTATGTTTCCCAGTGTTGTCTAGGGAATTTGTGTACCCTGCTCTTATTACTATCTGTTCTTCAAACACTGTGGCAAAATAGCATTCACTGCTGGTGGAAATCAGAGGAAGAGAAAGTATTTCCTTTTAATGAGTTTAGTTTGCATAGTACTATTCTTAGATGCCTTTCCAACTTAATAGCCTACTTGAGAAACTCAGCACCACGTATTTACCATCTGTCCTCTAGTACAACACAAGGGAAGTGCTACCAGGCAGATGTGGCATAAATTGTCTTGTTATGTCACCCCAAGAACATCTGGCTAAAGCTAGCTCACCTCTTCAACAGATTTTACTCTATTGAACGAGCAAATTTGAAGAGGTGCTGTTGTGTTGAGTCAGCCCTTCATACCTCCAGCCTCTTGTTTGGCTTTTTCTCAGGCAATGAGTTGCAGAAAAGTTTTCTCTGCTGACTTGATGAACTGGGATTTGGATGAGCATATTGTTCCATGAGTAATTGTGTGGTTTACTCTTGGGAAGTCTGTGAGGGATCACGCTGCCGGTATAGCAGTTTCAGAGAAACATAAAAAGGTTAATTCTAATTTGCTAGGCACCATTTGGCTTTTATGAAATAAATGAGCGGAAGTGATAATTGGGCACCATGGAGATGTGGTTTTGGAGGGATAACAACCTTCATATTGCAAGGATGTTCATAAGGTCTGTGTTTTGGTCTTAGAAGCCTGTGCTGCTCTTGCTGAGTGTGCTCGGAAGCCCAGCAGAGGTGAGGAACGAGGGGCTGGATCGTGGCTACCTGCGAGTCCCAGGCAAGATTTTCCTCCTGCTCATCCTACCTGCTGGGCTCTGTCCCAGCAGCGCTGCTGGGTTGTGCCTGCCCGTGCCAGGCACCTGTGTGGCGCGGGCAAGGAGCTGGTTCCTGTTTCCTGAAATGGTCTCTTCAGCCACCTCTGCGTAGGGCTGCGCGCTCTTCATCTAGGCAGGGAGATGAGTGCTGTGGTTTGGGACGTTCTGGGGTGTGGGAAGGATGGGTGCATGGTGCTGAATGCCTCCTACAGAAGCTGTTTTCCATAGGAAAAACAAGTGGAATGGCTGATATGCCACAGTTCGAGTACTCTTTAGGGACAGAAGAAAATCCAGATTCCAGTCTCCTTACCAAACATTTGTCAGACCGAAAATGACACAGCTCCAAAATAGGAGAGAAGAGAGGGGCTTGAGAAGACTGCAAGAGAGGGTGCCTTGTCCCTATGGACTGAGGCTTGGGAGCTGAGGAAGAGGTGTTGAAACTGAGGCGCAACCTTTCCAGCCTGTGCTGTGTCTCCTAGGCCAGGTGGAAGGCAGCGGCCGCAGCGCAGGAAGCGCGGGCAGCCCTTTGCCCCCAGCGTGAGTTTTGCCTCTCCCACGTAGGCATCTCGCACGTAGGAGCGACGCCGGCTCGGGGCTCACCTGCTCCAGCGCCTTCCTCCACCCGTGGCCTTCAGTGCTGTGACAGAGCTGTGCGCATGCCTGGCCCTCAGGTGCCACCTCTGCCTGCCCCTGTGTGTTGGCTAGCGGCCTTGCTGCTCGTCCTGTCGCTCCTGGGTCTGTCCCTCCACGGGCCTGGGGCAGAGGCGGATGTCCCAAGGTGGGGTGGCTCTCCTCTAGCATGCTTAAATGGGAATACTCTTGTAGGTAATTTTGCAATACATGGATCTTAAGGGTGAAGGAGACTTTGGTGAGTTGCTATCATTACTGCTTCTCTTAGGGAGACATGCTGAGTAATAACTTAGATGCTGAATGTCTGTAAAACTTAAGAAATTCCAGAAGAGAATTTGAGAGCGTTCTGCAAATGGTGTGTCTTGGGCAGCATTTGGATACCCCACCTTTCCCAATCAATTTGCACACTCGTAAGTTTAAAAATAAAAACTTTAATATTCTGGACCACAAACAACATTAAATATATCTACACAACCAAGTGTAACGCCTTCCCTGGTTCCACATTTAAGATTCTCTTTTGCAGCACAGAATGATAATGTAGTTCCACTAGAGAAAAAAGAAAATTCTCTGAAGCTGTTGCTGAAGCCATTCCGGCTCTTAGGAGCTGAAAGCTTTTAGCTCTTACTTGCAGACCTTGGTTTGCAGAGTGTATATTGTTAAATTAGTGCATATACATCTGTACACATGGTAAACCTGAACCGCAGTTAAGGTTATAGTGGCTGGCGCTGCATACTGGAGGTGCAGAGTGATCGGATGAAACTTGAGTACTTTGGACGCGATCAGGTAACAACAAGGCACCCACCAAAAGTCTTTAATGACCTCTGTGCACTTGGTGGCTTTGTGTGCTCCAGGTACCAGAGCTGAGGCATTCTCCTCAGTCGTAGTGATCGAGCAGGCTGTGGGCAATGAAGCTGCTTTCGGAATGCAGGGTCTCGCATTTTCGGCAAACTAGGATTTCGCATCTTGGACACATCTTCCCCGAGTGTGGCTGCCTTAATGAGCATATTTCTTCTCGTGCTGGCTTCAGTTTTTTGGAACCTTTCCTGTGTAAACATCTTCTCTTGTCTTCAAAAATCTGACCCCTTCCCTGAGGCCTAGAACCATCAACAGAAACAAAGGTGACAAGTTTAACCTATAAATTGTCTAGTTGAATGAGATGAGCAGAAGCAATTGGTGTCTCATTTATGAGCCCTCCATGAGACTTTTCATGTGACACACTAGGAACAAGTGCAGTGTATGGTCATCTGCAGGGAACAGGAGTGGACAGAAAAAGGAGAGTCTCAGTCAGGTGCTGTGACAGCAGTAACCAGCTCTCAGTTTGGGAAGCCAGAATTAATACAAAACAGTAAAAACTCCAAAGCCAGATAGGTAGGCGATTTCAACTTAGTTCTTGCCTGTGCAGGCTTCCTGAGAATGCTCGTGACATTTAAGCTCTAGGTGTTTGCATAAAGATAATGTTATATATGTAAACTACAGGCTTCAGACCTAGCAGAGGTCACCTACACCATCATAAACATTCTTCTTCCACTCGTGTGCCAGTGTTGTGCTGGCTACTAGATAAGCACCGTTTTGCTCTGACTTTGAAGAGGGATGGAAAGGCTGGGGAAAAAAAAAAGCACTGTTCAAATTGTACCTTTTTAAAAAAAAATAAAAATAATGTAGACTAGTTTTTAAAAGTTAAGGCTCTAATTTGGATGTTTGCCTATAAGAGCTGCCAAATCAGTGCTGAATTGCACTGCCAAGATTATATAGACCCTAACCATCTGAATGTTCTCAACACTATCCTGCAATATCTCGGTAGAAATCTGTCTGGCAAAGTGTGAAGTCTCTGTCTGTCTGTCTGTCTCTCTCTCTCTCTCTCTCTCTCTCCACCAGTGTGAAAGATGCATGGGAGAAGGCTGTTTAATATTACTGGGGTTTTTTTGGTTTTGTTTTTTAGATAAAACTGAGAAAAATCCTTATATCTCACTTCCAAAAAAAGACCAAAGCCGGGCAAGTGTGATTTTGATTGCTGCAGTTGAACCTGTCTGCATCCCAAATGGTGTTGCAGTGACATGACAGAGAAAGGAGAAACCTCACAAACAGCTCTAATTCACCAACTTGGTGCATGTTCTTTGTCCTTGTTTCCAATCCAGTTTCTTCCAGCGCAGCAGCATAAATTCCAGAGCAAAGCGCCTGGTGTCTGCTATTCTGCAGCTGCATGAGTGTGACTGGGAGAAGAATCTGTCTCTCGGTGTCATTCCTGGCTAGTGAACTTCACTCTGGGTCGAGCTTGTGACCGGCTGCTGGAGATATCAAGCGTAATGTAGTTAGCTGAGAGTTGCATGCGCTTCCTGCTAAGATGGTAATTTTGTGCTAATTGCCCAGGACAGGCTTCTTGTAGGACATCTGCATAGAAAACAGCTTTGGCGGTGGCTGGGGGAGGATGCTTTTTCAAAATGACCCTGTCTTTTTGCATGATGCATGTACTAATAACGCGCGGACCCAAATATACAACTCTAAGCCCTGTAAGAATGCAAAGGTACCTCAATGCTAACACAGGTCCCAAGCTCAGTTTGCCCTTTTCACTTGCTTTGGTGAAAAAAAAGGAGGAGTTTTTGCATTGCTTGTTTGTCTGAAACGTGGTAAGTATAAAGGTACTATTACAGAAAACAAGCAAAAATTACCGAGTGGCTCAAGAAATGGGCTAGTACTGCATTCAACACTGATTTTGGGTGCTGTCCACTGATTTTGGGTCTTGTCAACACAGTGTTGGGTATACCCTGGTACTAGGGATGCTGGTGCAACTGCAGATATGTTAGAGCCTTAATCCTAGCAGCACTGTCCTGGTCTGTCCCAATGGGCAGGGTTAGGAAGTACACACAAGTATAGGGACACTGCTGCTCTGTCTCCCTTAGATTGGTGGGAGGAAACATGGGGAAACTGCTAAAAGAAAAATATATATATATGAAAAAATGTAGACATGCAAGGTCAAGAGATGGTAATTTCACACATGCTTCTACCAGTGGCTTGCTAATTTTTAGGTCAAGTTGTTTAACTATCCCATAATGGTCTCCTTGTTAGTGACAGAGATAAAACTGCAGAGGTAAAAAGAGTGTTTGTGGCTCTTAAATATATACAGAATATAATCTCAGGTATACTTACAGTTTATTCTTGGGAGACCCAGCGAAGAGACTCAGTGCAGAAAACCTTTTCTTAAATAGCCGCTCTCTCTTTTTCCTGCTGTGCTTCCCATCTCCTTTGCTTTCCTCTTTAAAGTCTCTCTTTGCTGTGTGCCAGCTCATCTTGTCTGTCATAACAGCAGCACCTGCTTAGGTGAGAGCACAAGTCTGAGCAGCTTTTCAGAACAGTGTCTCCTTTACTGTTCTCCACCTGGAAAAGTCACCACCTGGATCTGTTTCCCTACAAACCTGGATATTCCTGGTTATGCAGGAGGCTTAGGCGAGATCACTGGGCAGTCAGTTTTCATCAGATGGAGCAAATACCTGCTTGGAAAAATCCTGCAGCCACGAACCGGCTCTGCGTGCTCCTACTCCGTGTTCCGCATAATTAAGGAAAGTAGGCTTGGACATTAAATATAACAAATATTTTCTTCTACGTGCACTCTTTCATGATTAGGCTAATTGCTGAAAAACCAGAAAGGAGGAGGCTCATTTGATAAAGAACCAGGAGCCAAGGAAACTGTTTTGTGCAGAGAACAGAAACAGTCAAACAAATATGAGATGGAACAAACATCACAAGGCAAAAGCCAGAAACCCCAGAAGATGAAGAACCTACTGGGAGATTTTAGTTAAAGCTTGGAAATTGTTTCCTCTTTCTTTTGATAAAGCATTTGATTAGCCTGCATTTCCGCGTTGTGTTGCTCTGTCTCCAAGCATTATCCCTTTGGCCTTGCTGATTGAATTAGTCTCTCTGCTCTACATTTGATAGTTAGTAATTGCATTAACTTTTGGTGGATTGACTTGGAGGGTAGTGTTCATCCCTGCTTGACCACTGGAAGCACTTGGTCTCTTTCTACCTATTTCTTCAAAATATGTTCCACAAATCATCCTCTAAAACAAGCCATACAAACGTGTTTTGCAGGATTAAAAGCTAATGTGGCAACCGTTCTGAATTGTGTCCTCTTCTGATTTGATCCCCGTCTCATCCCCCTGCCTTTAAACCAGTCTTGTGAGTACACTGCTCCACAAGGCATTCTTACAGGAGGATATCACAGGCAGGAGGATCTTGCTATGCAGATTCTTCATGGGGTTGCCCCCTAAAACAGTCTTTGGCTGCATTGCAGTTTTTTACCAAAGCCTATTTTGACAGAAACTAACAAAAGGATGAAAATGCCTGGAAGGAACTAAGTGTGACCCACTCTTGCTGCTTGTGCTTAGTAATGAGATCAAGCTTTCTAGCAGAATCCAAGTTGCATTGACTTCTCCCATAAAAAGTGTTTTCTTTTAGCTTTAACGGAAGGTTACAGGCAGTTTTGGAAGTTTAATGGAAGATTACAGACATGAGGGAGCAGTCACTGAAGAATTCCTTCACTATTGAAGCATGAGCAAAAGTTTTGAAGAGAAGAAATGACAAACATCAAAATTAAAAGACTTGCCCGCAGTTGTGTCCACTTACGACAAAAAAAGCTGCAAGTCCAAGGCCTGTTTTGGGTGTACATTAATGCTGAGGTGAGGAGGCTTTGCAGAGCAGATGCATCTTTGGCTAATGAAAAGCAGCAGCCGAGGAGGCAGAACCCACCTCAGCTTTAGAAGTGAGTTTCAAAGGCTGCTCCCCGCAGGACCCTTCACTATCAATTCCTCTGGTGTGAAAGATCAAGAGAGGAATATGTAACACTGAAAGAACAGATGTAAGTATGTGGAAATTGGTGATCGGGAGCAGAAGATGCACAAAAGGTTTTTTTTCTAAAGTCTGTTAAGCAATGAAAATTGCTTTGGTCATGTATCATATTCTCTTTAATTTGTTTTATAGATGTAGTTGTGTGGCTTGACTTCAGTGTCCAGTGCAATTGATTCTAATGACGTCAAGAAAATTTTTTCTATGCTTGAAGTACTTGTTTAAATGTGTTGGCTGATCTGAAGATTTGAGTACCTGATAATATAATTGTTTTCTTTATCTTGCTCTTTTTTCTTCCCTGTTCAAATCTTAATGATATTTTACTGCTGTTAGTTTCAGTCAATACTTAGGATTAGTAGTGGTGGTACTTGTTTTTTTTTTTTTTTTTTTTTTTTTGTGACCTAAAGTATCCTATAGCAGAGCTAGTCCCGAGATTTTCCTTATTGCATTGTCAGTGACTCTTTAATACAGAGATCCTACTTGAAGATCTGTGAGAAGATTTTCCTTCAGATGAAACAGCTGAAGACACAGCACTGCAGTTTTCCAAAGTGCCGTCTGCTGACGGTTTCAGCTACCCAGGCAGCCTTAAAAGAGGAGAAACTTTTTCCCGAAACAGACCCGTCTCTGCAGCTGGGTCTCCAATTGCAGCAGTGCCCAGCTGAGATTCCCTGGGGCAAAAGAAGAGCGGAACAAGGAGCAAGGCCAGTGCCAGGGACTGTTGTGCAAAGGCAAAGGATGCGTGAGGGGAAAGGTGGTCTGGATTGAGGAAATGACATGACTAGCAAGCTGGGAAAGTCTGTGCCGGGCTTCTCTGGATCCCCAGGGCCTGGCTTTTCTGAGGCTGCTCTGGTTTTTAAGGCCTTTAGGAATTGAAGCTGCTTGGACAAATTCTGACCGTATTCTTTTTGTCACCACAGGGTGTCTCCGCATCGCTCAGTGCGCTGGAAGGCTTTGGTAGCCTTGAAAGATGAGCTGCGCTCCCTTTCAAGGGAAAGGAGAATGCAAGGGCCAAGTCCCGCAGCTCAGTGGAGGATTTTCTCCAGCGTCACAAGCCTCCTTGGGTTGGAGTGATGGTGCCTCCGTCAGCTGCTGGCAATGTCTTCTCCAGCAAGTAAGGCCACGGTGCAGTGATGCCTTCAGTTGGGTTTTAAGTGCTCCGGATCTGATTCAGTGAGCATCTCGTGCGAGCAACTCTGCTGCTGTGGCCGATGAAAGTGTTGCTCATTACGCTTTAGTCTGCCTCTTTAACTGCTCCTAAAATATTAGTCAAATAGTGTTTAATTTAGTAGGTATTTATGCATTTACCTTTATCCAGAGTACAGCCCTGCTGTTGCAACCTTTTCCATGTGAAACTACTTGAGGAATAGGGAGAAAAAAAAAAAAAAAAAAAAAGTAGATGGTCCAGATATGAGTTTTCTTTGTGTTAATAACATTAGAGGATGAACTCAAGGATTGAAATGAAGCCTGTGTCCTCCCAGACCTACAGCCAACCCTCAAAAAATGTTTGTGTATTGAAACGGTTTTACATGGGGTTTAGTGTTTTGCAGAGGATTGTTTTTGACTGTTTCTGGCTTTGTTGTGTAATCTCAATAGTTGCTTGCTTTGCTCTCCATATGGGAGCCATTTGAAGGGAGGCAATAGAAGGGGTAAGAAGATGCAGACAGCAGGTCCTTGTGTACCGGGGGCTCCTGGCCTTTTGGCTCCACAGCCTCCAAAGAGTCTCGGTGTTTGAGGAGTCGGAAGACAATGTGGCTGTGGTCCTAGTATTGGGCTTAAGCCTATAAGCATGGGTTGGTGAGTCTTTTTGCTATTGGGGTATCATGTAACTGTTAACTGTTTCTTTATCTAAAGTATCCAAAAAGTAAACCCTCCTCAGGAGGGAAGAGCAGTGGAGGAGTTAGAGTTGAGAAGTGCGAGCTGACAGGTCTGAGGATGGATAAAGCTTAAAGCTGGTCAGGAATCCTGTCCAAATTGCCTTTCACTGGCATATGTCAATTTGCTCAAACTCAGTTTTTCATAGAGACAGCCCAGTTTCACCTGTTTCTTACAACCAGGGAAGTTTCTCAGAGGAGGCTGCTGCAGGTGTGGCCACCATATGTGATCAAACGCAGGGCCTGGGGGATGAGGCCAGGGCCAGAACACTAAGGCTGAGAGCCCTGCCCTGAGAGGGGGTTATTCACGTGGTAAGCGGTTCCTCTAGAAGCCATGGGCAGAACCCGCCTGCGGTAGCGGTAGGTACAGTGATCTGTAGCACAGGGAACAACCTAACGGAGAGCGGAGGGGAAGGGCAGCGCCTGGCCTGGCCTGGCGCCCGTCCCCCGGTTCCCGAGGGGCCCGCTCCCCTTGGGAGCTCACGGCGGGGCACAGGAGCTGAACTGGGCCGTGTTCCCGGCTGGCCTGAGCTCTGCACCGCTGCTGCGGCCGTCCTTACGTTCCCTGCTCGCCTCCTCTTGCCGCCGCAACCCTCCCCGGGTGTGACGTCCAGCCGCTGGCATCGGTGCTTTGCTCAGCCTGCTTGGGCGCCTCTGCTTGGGGCTCCGAGGAGCCACTTGTTGCCCCTCGGCTTTCCCAGCGCCCAGCCACCGCAGCCGCTGGATGCCTGTTGTGTAAAGGCTTGTGCTGGCCCTCCTTGGAGTCGATGGACGGTGGCCGTGCCTGTGCCCGGGGGGCTCTCGCTGCAGGCGCCGCGGGAGGCGGTGCCGCTGCGGGGCAGGGAGAGGAGTTCCCGCTCCTGCGGGAACCGTGTCCAGCCCGGGCCCTGCGGCGGGCTCGGTGCGCGCGGCAGCAGCGGGGCACGAGCGG
>VZSV01000033.1:6141918-6154918 GCA_013398735.1 Nothocercus julius
GCGGCGCTGCCGCTGCCCCGCCGCCCTGAGCGTCGCCTCCGGGACGCGGAGCGCCGCCTTAAGCGCCGCGTTAGCCCGTAGCGTCCCCCGCCAGGCAGCGGCGGAGCCCCCAGCGTCGCGCGTGCCCCCTGCGCCGGGGATGGGCGCGGGAGAGCGGGGCCATCTCGCCCGCGTCTGTCGCGGCAGGTTGGACCGTTCAGGTGCCAAATGCGTGATTTTACCCTCGTCTCCATTCTTCGCTCGCTCCCAGGCTGCGAACACGGCTAAAGCCGTCGCTCGCGTGCGGTAGCCGCGGGTGCCGTGGGGTGCGGGAGGAGCCGGAGCTCTGGTCGCTCCGGCGAGGTAGGGAGTAGAACCGGTCTTGGAAATCTGTTCAGTGTTTACAATAAGCCCTTCTATAAGGAGCTCCTAAAAAGGCAGTCTACAGTTAGGCATTCTGGAAGTTGGCTCTTTCTTCAATGCAGTTTCCTATGTAATATTTTAGAAAATAAGCTTTAGTCTATATCGTCTAAAACGTTTCTTAAGCAGAGAGCTGAGAATGTTTCTAAAGCAGAAAGCTGTTCAGAAGTCACAAATCAGCATATGAAAGAAGATGCCTTACGTAGGCACTGAACTTTTATTTGGCAAGAGCCAATCGTTGTATGTTTCTGTTGCTGTGCCTTGGTGTGTATGGAGCAAGAGCCGGAGAATGGCATCAAATATACTTGTATTTGTGTGTGGAACGTTCTTCAGCGATTAGTGTCGGATTTGCTGCCGCTGTATTGCAGGATCTAACTGTTGAAACACAAGGCAGTGTTCAAGTTAACCTCTGTGTGTTTCCATCTTGTCGTATTTCATAAGGCTGTTTGCAATTAACAGCAGAAGGGGTGATCTGATGCTGATAGGACTTGGTCTGAATTCTTCTATGGAGCATGAGACTTGCATCAGACTTCTGATAGGTTTTAGAAGAAAAAGGGAAAGCAGTGTTTATCTATTTTGGTGTTAAAGACTTGGAGTTTGATAGTCAAAACAAAGCCAAGACAGATAAGCCACTTGCCAGATGAAGCCCTAGTACTTTGGAAGTGTCGACTGGCTTCAGTTTCATTGCCAACTCTCGTAAGGAAAACTCTTCTGGAGCTTTGGCAGGAATATTAAGTGCCATGGCTTCGGGATTAGTAAGCACACCGGAGGTGGGTGTGTCCTGGCCACCGATATGTAGCAGCAGCTGCAGCGTAGACCACTGGCCTGTGAAAGTAACTGCTAGTGAGCACCGAATACTGTGCAGAGAGAGCTCCCCTCTTGCTCCCCTCTGCGAGTTTTGGCAGCACTGGCACCCTTGTGTTCTTTCACCATGGCAGGTAAGACAGAGGTGGGTACAGAAAGGTTAGATGAAAGCAAAGGGATATAAGAGGGATCTAAAGGAAGGGTTGTTTCCTGCACGGCTGGGAAGGTTTACCTTGTTTTTCCCCTCCAAGGGAAAGGAGTCCTACCTAACTTGGAGGGAAATGCAAGGAGCAGTGAAGGGAGGTGAGAAGGAAGCGGTGCTCGATGCGGAGGTGCTTGCAGGGTTCGTTTGGCTGTGGGAAATAGGCCCACAGCAGCAGGTGAAGCGCACGCTTGTGTTTGTTACGCTCGTCGCGTCCCCCGGGGTGATTATGCATGACAGAGGCTCATGGCATCGTGTCATCTGTTGTTTGCAGGCAGGTCAGCGAGCAGACAGCAGGGTGCCTCTGGTTGCACTGAGCCGGTACAGAGGAGCGCTGTGGCCGCGCACGGCCGCGGGGAGAGCAGCGGGGCCGGGGAGCCCTGCGCCTGCCGCGGCGCGGCCGGGAGCCCGTCCCGAGCCGACGGGCGCCCTGCGCCCGTGAAGACCCTCTTCGGGCTGAATTTCTGTTCAGCTTCCCTGAAAGGAGCGAGTCGCTCTGGACTCCTGCTCTTAGAGCCATACCTACGCCCGCCTTGTCGGGGTATGATTTCATGAAACCTGTCAAGGCGCTTTTGCCGATCAACAAAGAGAGGAGGTGGAACGAGATGGTACGAGATGGTGAGGCTGCTCTTCGCGGCCTGCCCTGGCCGCCGCTCGTGAGCGCAGCCTCGGTGCCGCAAGCTGCACGAGGCCTGGGGAGTCCCGCGGACGGGGGACGCCCAGAGCGGCTCCTGGGAGAGCGTGCGTGGTGCTGAGGGCGAGCTGGGCAAGCGGCACAGCTGCCGCCTGAGAAATACGTTACAGAAGAGCCACGGAAATCCACGGTGGCAGGAAGGCTTCAGCCCTGGGGACTTCGCTGGGTTTCACGTCTCAAGGTCAGGTGCCTACAGCCCCAGAAGCCAAGTTCAGTCTTGGCTTTTTCTGATGCTTTAAGGGTTTTGTAGTCATGATTAGCATAGCTAAAAAGGAATAGTTGTTTTAATTTCTCCCCTAAGCAATACAACGAACCTTGTGGTGAAAATAACTAGGATGCACTCAGTGGGGCTGTGCAAGTGAGAAGAGGATGTCAATAAGGGGAGAGGACGCCCATCTCCACCATGGTTTTATACTGACCTTGTTTCGTGGCTTTACGGCTGACAGCCCTGGACTTGAGGACCTGAGGAATCGTTGTTTAACGTGCAGCTTGGAGATACCCACGCGTGTGTCTGGCTGGCTGCTTGCTTGCCTTGCTTTGCTCTTTGCAGTGCCGTGCAGTCAGGGACCTTCCTCATGTGTTGCATCAGAAGTAAAGGCTTCCAGCTTGCCTGAAGTGTTATTCCTGATGCACTCCCTTGCCTTTAGAAATAAGAATGGCCTGAGGAGGCTGGGGAACTTTTGGGGAATTTGGATGATGCATGTTCACAAGAGAGATCAGACTGATGTGTCTTTACGACCTTAGCGAAGAAAATAGTCCCAGAGTCGGGAGTCGTCTGTGACAAGAAGAGACCAAATTATTATGTTTCTTTGGAAAAATGCTTGAAAATAGGCTGATGTGAGGTAGGTGACATCCAAGCACATTTAGCTGAGCAGTCCTTTGCTCTGTGACTTGGTGCTCGTGCATTCTGCTGTGCGTCAGCGGCGCCTCGTTGGCGCTGACCTCCAGGCTGCGTGTGGCGGCAGCTCTAGCTGCAGAATGGCTCACGGGACACGCCGGGCGCTGCGGTGGAGGCTGAATCAGGCTGTCGCAGGTGCATTGCCACGGTTTAGAGGCCATTTACACAAGCACAGGATTCAGCAAATGAAGCTCTTGTCAGAAAAATGGGTGTTTAGGCAGTAGAGCAGCAGGCAAATCCACGCTCTTGTAGGTACAGAAAAATGATGAGGAGGATGAGGAGGCAAAGCCCGAGAAAGGAGATGGGGTGTCCAGCCTGGTTTTGCCCCGTTCAACACCACCCTTCTGCCACCCTGTGGGGAACTGAGTGTGTGGAGAGCTCTCGGGGACAGCCTTATCCAAGTGTGCGTAGTGCCCTGGAAGGAGCAGTGCAAATTGTCTAAAATAAGTACAAATGCACTGACCTGCTGATCGTAGGCAATTATGACTTACGGAGAGAATATCCTCCTACCTAACGTCATTCAGTGCTTTCTGCTGTCATCATTCGTAGCTATTACCAGTAATTAACTAGGCTGGTGCGTTTTAATGATGCAACTGCCTTTTCCCTGGTGCTGCACTTGAGCCCTTGAAATTGTTTTCCATTATCCTTTGAACAACCACAAAAGGGTCACAAGGTTTTTGTTTTTTTTTTTTAACTGCTGAATTGCAACAACCTTATGTTTTTCTGTGTAAATTATTAGTAACTGATCAAAACAGATGTGTTGTGCCCCTGTGAGTGTTGTATCAGTGCAGTTAGAGCACAGATGCCGCGATGGGTGCAGCAGTTCGGATGGGATGGAAGTTCCTGACCAAATGGTCGAAATATCTAATCAAGTTCCTTGATCTCTTCAGGTGTAAAATTTAATGAGAAATATACAGAAAAGGACAAATCTTTTATTGTAGAGTAAAGGAGAAATAAATGTAGTTTGTGAGGTGGCAACTTATATCTGCTGGCCTCAGTATTTCTGGGTCGATAGGAATCTCTTCCAGAAAATGGGGAGTCTCCTACGATGATGATTTGGAAGATGGAAAACCATGTGGTTTCAAGAATATTTTTAAGTGCATTCTAATCTGTTGCAGTATTCTTCACATGAAAACTAGTGACAGTATTAAGTTGAATGCTGTCATGGTGCATTTGGTTTGCTTTTGTTTTGGAAGCATCGAATAGCTGACAATTCCCATTTATGAGGAGGTAGTGCTGTGAAGTTTGAAAGGTCAGTCAAAACCAAAAATGAGTACGTTGAAGTCAGTGACATTAACATTTAACTTCTTCCCAGACATTCAAGGTTTCAACTTTTCATCCCATCTGGGATGGACTTGCGGGACGGGTGGAGGATTAGTTTGATTGTGTTTCACAAAATTTTCAGTATATGAGAGCATGTGCAGATCTGTAGACAAAGGGCTTAGGAAGTGGCTCCATTTGTTTCATAGCACCTGCAGAAAGGCTGGGATAGCTTGGACGTTGCTTGTTGCTGTCTGTGATTGTGAGTCTGTGGATGCCTCCCTGGAAGCCCTCGGCAGTCTGGATATCCCCAGAGATCCCGCCAGGCTCTGAAAGTCTCGTTCTGAAATGTTTGTCATCTTCTTTCCAAGCAGGAGCTGTGCAGTGACTCGCTGACAACTGTGGTGATGCCTCCCACACATACACCAAGATCACACAGTGACATTTTTCAGCAACTTTGTTTACTAGATGATATAAATACAAAAAATATCTCAAGTCACTTAACATTTGGATGCAATCCTGTCTTTGCACTGAACATTTTAGGGAGGCTACGAGACGGGGATGGAAAGGAAGAATATATGGGCAAGTTGACACCGAACTGTACATTTTTGGTGTCAGTTTGCAATTAATGTAAGTGAAGCGGCTTCAGGAGGTTACCTCTGAGTGACTTGAGCACTATATACTTTGAGTAAAATGAAAAGACCCCAAAATACTTCAAAAATGCAACAAGTTAAATGAATATTCAGCTAGTCCCTGGTTAATAATGCACTGCTCGTGTGGTGCTGAGGGTGGTGGTGGTGGTGGCGCTTGTGTCTGGGTGTGTTTTAGCGCTGCCCGTCTAGAGGACTGCAAATGGATGGGCAGCTGCTACCCCGACCTGGACCAGAGCTGTCTGAGTGCAGGGGATGGTCTGCAAAGCTTTTCCAAGGCTTACATTTATTTCTGTGATTTTTCTTTTGTTCTGAAACTGTGGAGGTTGCTTAAGGGATTGTGCATGCAAATGGGGAAGAAGGGGCTTGGCAGAGATTTCTCCCATCTTTAAAAAAAAAATAAATAAATAAAAATTGGACCCTGGGATTCAGGATGAAAAATGGTGCAATGAATGGGAAACATTCCCTTGAGAGAGTAGTGGGGAAGATACGGATAGCAGCGTGGCAAGTGGATGGGGAAGGGGAGACCAGCGTGGCTGCCAGCAGCCTCCCGGCAGCAGCGGTGACGCAGGGCTCCGGCAGCCGCTCCCGCGCTCGGCACGCCGGTTTGTTGCTCTCACTGAGGTCCCTTGGGAACCTGCAGGGGTCTGTCCGCCTTCCACCGTGACTTGCCTGTCGTGGTGGTGGCTCCTCTGCCTGCCTTTGGGACGTGCGTCTTCCTGAAGCTGCTTGATTACAACACAGAGATGGAGCTCAGTTAGCGAACTACAGCGTATCGCCTACAGCCGCAAGTGATGGAGACCTCAGCCTCGCTCCCACCTGCAAATACCCTTCCTTCCAAGCTGTGCTGAGGCAGCGTGTGCTATGCTGGGCTCTGAGAGCAGCAGCATCTCAAACAGAGGCTCAGTGGTGACAGAAAACAGATTTGATGTCCCTGAAGATTCCCACAGGGAATCCCTCTGCTCTGAGCTACAGTTTCTTCTAATCTGGTCAAAGCAGAACAGTCTAGGTCTAACCTATAGACTAGGCAAATGTGGCTTCATTTTTCGTTAGGGGTAAGAGTGGTTGTAGGCTGAGGTCAGAAGTAGAATCTCTTATGGTTAGAGTATTTGAGGAGTTATGGTGAGGCTCTTCTCTCTTCCTTATGCCAAATAAACTTCTGAATTTCAGGAAAGCTTTTGCATTTCCCCTGCTGCCTGGCTCCAGTTGTGTAAATCCTTCTCTAGGGAACAGTGATTGTCAAGGAAACACTTCTTTTACTTGGATCTCACCTCTTATCTCGGTAATACGTATATGTAAAAATACATGTGACATGAGAGAGATGGTGTGACCTCTGAACAGTCCCAGCAGAGAGCCCTCTGCTGACTCCTCTTACTGGAACCTTGGAACATTGCTTGAAGTTTTCTGTCTCCGAAACTTTATTAGCTAGTAGGACTCTAGGTATTCCTGTCATCTGTATGGAGCGGTAGAGAGGCAGTCGTGCTGAGCTGTCCTTTCCCCGCTCGCAGCAGAAGGGCCCTCTGGCCCATTGGCCTTGTCTACGTGAGCACACCCCGGGAATGTGGTGGGCAGAAGCAGGATCGTCCCTGCCCTGCTGAGAAGGAAGCAACGTGAACGTGTCCCTGTGCAGTGTCCGTGTGGGAAGCGATACCCGGGCAGCGCCACTGACTTCACTGCTAACGCTGCTCTCAGTGCGACATAGCGGGGCTGAGTCTCGTGTCTTCAGGATGGAGTAGATGGTTTCTGCTTCTTTTTTACTATAATATAACTGCCAAGAGGGTACAAGAATAAACTGGGATGTAGGACAGCACAACCCACCGCTGGGTTACAGAGAAAAGACCAAGGACTTTTGTTGTGACCTTCCTGCCCGTGTAAATGGGGAGAATTTAGAACTGGGAATTCTGATAGCTACTGCCATAGCCACAATCAGGTTCTTCTCAGGAAGGCTGTGCTTTCCTTTCACAGAATATTTTATATATCCAGGTACGACATTAACTTAATATTGAACTGCTCTGAGCATCTTTAGATGGATACTCAGAATGTTTAACTCAAAAAGATCAAAAAGACAAATAAGCTGACCTTACAAAGCTAATGAGAGAAGATATTAATACTCCATGGGAAATGTGAGAATTTAGGTGAGAAGATATTCAGCGCTTGAACAAACACCTCTCCCCGGGAGCATGCAGATTTCTGCAACTTGTCAGAAATTTTAATGACAACTGCTTTGTGCAAATGGGTATAGACAGGCACTATGTGGCTGCTTCCGGGATGCTATGCGAGAGCTATTCTGCATATGGGCGTTACGATGCAAAGCAGGTTCTCCTTGACAACTCCGTATTTTGCTTTTTTCTTTAGAAAATAAATCTTGAGTGGCTCCTATTTTTTCCATGCACATGCCATAGCTGGCTTGTTTGGGGATAGGCAATTTCTTTTGTTTATATTGGTTTATTTTTCAGACCATCTAAAAGAGAGAAGTTGTTGCGCTGTTTTCTTCTGAGCACTGTGTTGCTTCAGGCAGGACGTGCTGTCGGTGCAAACCTGCTCTATATGGAGGTAGCAATACTAACAATAACAAAAAAGTAGCAAGTATTTGAAAATACTTCTCTCTGTTTCTCTGATGCTATGGACTAGATTCCATAGGGGCCAGCACCTGTCTGTTGGCTGCATGGGAATTAGACCTGCTCCTACAAGCTGAAGGCTGTGGGTTGTGTTTTGTCCCACTGGATGGAAGAGGATGCATGGAGCATCCTTCCCGTTCTTTCTTTTCCCTATGCTGGAATATACAGGTAAGCAGAATAAACTGGCTTTTGGAGCAGCCGTAGTCGCTATATACATTTTATATATATATATTTAAGCTATGTAAGCCATGTATGGTTAGCTGAATTTGAGGGCAATGTCTAAATGGCCACTGGCCTCAGGCAAAGCAGCAGCGTGGGCCAGAAGAGCGGGCAGTGACTTGAAAACTCAAGTGAATGGACCCAGGTTGAAAAACCCCTTGAAGAGAATATGAAAGGTTTCCCTTTGAAAATACTTGTCTGCCAGATTGCATTTCTAAATGGGGGAATAAACAGAGAGTTTTAATTAGGATAATGGTTTTAATAATCAGACAAAAATCAATCAAAATACCCTTCTGTTTTTTCAAGTCAATGGGGCTGGCAACCAGGGCTTTGCGCAGATTTGTACCACATAAGCATTGGCAAGTGGACAGAAAAATGATGAAAGTCTTGTTGTAAAACAAATACAATCGTAGCCATTGTATATATTTTATGATCTTATTTTTTCTTCAGAATTAGGAACTGTTTATTGGGAATTGAGAGAGAAGATGGAACATCCTGGTTTAAATTGAGTAGGCGCAGTGGGTGTGAACGATTCATGGAGTTCTCTTAGCACTCGGAATGGTGCGATGAGGGCAGGAGGAGGGGTGCCCTGGTGCAGGGATCCTGCCAGGATGCTGGACTAAGATGGAGCCCCCTCTGCCTCCCTCTTTGCCCCTTTCCCCACCTCTGAGCTGTGACTGTGGCTGCCTTTGCCGTCGTCTGACGGCTCTGCCGCTCAGTGCCTCTGTTGGAGAGAGCTGCAGCAGGGTCTGCAGGGTGTCTGTCTTTCAGATTTTTCATCAGGAGCCAAATACATCCTGCAGTATAGGGAATAAATCTGCCCAGCTCACTGCTAAGTTGAAATTTGATTTCGTAATTTAAAAAAAAAAAAAAAACAGGTCACATGAATGGAAGGTAGAAACTGTGGATTAGGGGAAATGTCTTCTTGCTAAAAAGGCCTTTGAAAGAGAGAAAATAGATTTCGTATGAAAAGATTAAAACACATGAGGCTAATGGATTGCGACAGATGAAAAGAAGAGAAAATAAAAGATTCAAACATAAAAGAAATAGTTTTTATTTTTGTTTTTTTTTTCCTGGAAGACGAGGCTAGATAGATGGCTCGATAAGTACCCCAAATTATACACGGTAGCTGCTAAGGGTCTGTAAGTGGGAGCAGGGGCCGCTGTCTCCGCTGGAATGCCGTGTTGTGTGGAGGGTCCGGAGCCGAGGTCCGGCTTCCTGCTCCGCCGCCGCGCTCCCCGCGCTGGACCGCGGCCGAATGCGTCCCCTGGTGCGGCCGGACCCTCCCAGGATGACGTGAGAGACGCTGATGCAATCGGAAGGACTCTTAAATTCGATTTAGCAGTCTGTTAAGCTCCTGCCAGGGTCAAAAATATGTGCTATTTATCAAAGGACAAAAGGGAAAGAAGAACGAATTGCAGTAAAGCTGTAGATGCCAGGGGGTGCCCAGTCCAGCCGATGCGCAAATAGAGCATTCAGTCATTAGTAGCAAAACAGTTGGGCTCTCTGTAGAAACAAAGAATATTCAAGAGAAAATACTCATATTTCTGTTGAAAGAAGTCTTGCAGTTCTGTAGATGCTCTTGGAATCACTGCATGGAGATGCTGGATAATAACCGGGTTTATAGGACTTAACCTGTGGAGTGCGGGATGGGGGGGTTCGTGCTGTGTGATCCTGACCTGGAAGCGAAGCCGTGGGAAGGCAGGGCGGGATGTGGAGCTGCTCCGTGTCCCTGCCAGCGAACCTGGGCCATGCGGACCGGAAACGGAAAGAACGGGCCTCAGACGGGGGATTTTGGTCCTGCTGCGCCTTTGATCATTTAATACTGACAGTGAAATAGTTCCTGCTGCCAGGGGGTAGAGAAAAGTAGCGTTGTACTGGGTTGTCTCTGCAAATTGCAAAAAACTAGCCAGGTTATGAAAAAAAAATCCAAGATTTTGCATATGTTCGTATATGTATGCTTCTTCAGTTAAAGCTTATTCAAGCTTATTCAGGCTTAAGATAGCTACAGAGATTCAGAAGGCAAAAAGGGAGAGTTTTGAGCACAGCAGCTGACAAATACTCCAGTTTTTTACTGCAGCAGCAGCTTTGAAAGGGGTTAAATTTCCCAACTAGAGTGCAGATGAAGATCTTGTTTGGTTGGGTGTACAGTGAGCCAAAGAAAAGATACAGAAGAACAACAAGTGAGGAGAACTAGATGCAGCAAGATAGTATTGGAGGGAACGAATGGTTCTGGTTTTTGTTTTTCAAAAACGGCCTGAGGCCTCTGCCAGCTCCGGGTATGAGGCTCGTGCCTTTCCGGCCTTTTCTAGCAGGGTGTCTCTCTGCCGTGAGGAATTTGGGCCCTTTATTTTGCCCCAACACCTGATTGCCTCTTTGCTTTCGTTGCCTAAAACTGTGCGTAGGGGTAGGCCTGGCACTTAGAGTCAGCAAATTGCTTAATTCCTTGGAAATCAGTAGGACAGGATGTTGAACAAAGGCGTTTGCTGTCGCCCGTCTCAGTGCAGCAGCCAGGTTTCCGTGCTGCTTCTGAGAATCCCCTTTTCAGCCGTTATTTTGTGCTGTTCCAGGGGCGCAATGCGGGAGCAGCAGCAGGGCCTTGCTGGCCGGTGACGCTGCCCCATGGGGCACCCGCCGGCGCCACCCCCAAGGTCTGCTCGCGGGTGCAGAAGTGCAGTGTCCCCTTCGCTTCTGCCTCCTTCCATCTCTCAGTTTTGTTGTTGTTGTTTTGTTTGTTTTTTTGATACGTTGGCAATTTGACACCAGTTACTTCCATTTCTGTGCTGACGTGTGGAAAATAGTACCCTGCCAAGCCCTGGGACGGTTGGGTGCTGCTAGGAGATGATGCTGGCCGCACATGGCAGCAGCCATACTAATTTGCTGTCTTTTAATAGCTGGGAAGAAAGCATATGGAATCAGTGAGCAACAAAGCCTCAGTTTTCATTTGAGAAGAAGGACATAGCGAATGATTCATTCGGAAACCATAAGCTCCAAAGGATGAGGATTTGAATTATTAACAACACATCTAAACATGATGGGTGTTGACACCTTCATCTCTTATTTTTGCTGCCATGGATTTTCTTCACATGCAGTGAGAGAATTTACACTACAGGAAGTGTTAATGGCTTTGCGCTTCCTACCCGTTTTTAGCTGCCTAATTTATGGAAAACCATCAGTAAGTGAGTCACTGCTTTCACAGGATTAGTGTGGCTGAGATAGAGCTTTGGGTGTTCCTTTAATTTCCATATTTGCATGAAAGGAACAACAGATCCACATGAAAACTGTTACTGTTTGATATTACGGTATTGCAGCAGAGTTCAGATATCCCTCTGCATTAAATCACATACAAGCAATGACATGGCAAAATCCCTGCCCCTATAAGCTGAACAAATGAGGAGGAGAGAAATGTATCTGCACGAGAAATGCCAGGAGTCTTCTTGGTGTTCAGACTTTGTGCCGAATTGGACGGGAACTAAATATTTGCAGAGATGATTTGTCCCTAACAGCAAACAGCAGCAAAACAAGAAAGATGACCCCTAGGTTCAAATGTACTTCTGTTTTCTACACAGTGAACGCGTGAGGGGAAATTCAGCACGTGAACTACCTGAGCACTGAGTAATGTGTAGATCTGGTGGCTCCCTGTCTTTATAATGAAAAATTGAGAGCTGTGTTCAGTCTGGAGAGCAAGTGCCAGTAGCTGGTAACAGATAACATTTAGAGGAAACCTTGCATTGATTTTTTTTCTTTTAAACTCATTTACTCATCTACAAATCTCTCACACTGCTGCCAAAGGTGGGTGTTGCCTGTTATGGGTCTTGCATCCAATTAGAAACCCTTAAACATCCAGCTGGTTTTTTTTTTGCTATAGATCTTTGCACAGATCTGGCTTCAGAGCTGCTTGTTCAGACCCTTGCACCTTTGTGGCAGGGCACAGCTGCCTCTATTAATCTCAAACTAATGTCCTAAAGGAATTATTAGCTATGTAAAGTTGCAAATTTGTGGAGGATGAAGCTGGAGAAACTAAGTTACTCATTGTTTGTGGTTTCCCCCCCCACACACACACACACTGACTTCTGGCTGTTCTATCAGTTTCTTTTTTTTTCTTGCACAATTTCTCTGTTTTTAGTAAACTACAGAGCTCTTCTAAATGGTGCTTGAGGGTTGGTACAATTGCTAGATGAGCTCCGAGGGAGGTCTCCAGCTTCTGTAAGCTGAAATAACTCTGGAGCCCGTGATGCCACAAAGGTTCTCAGCTATAGATCTTGCATGTATATATGAGCTATCCATGCTTGTCTAGGCTTTTAAAATGCTTGAAAGATTTAAAAACAAAGGAAGAAAATTAGGATGGGGAAATGATATGCAGACAGTTGGCAGATATGTTGCTTGTGCTTGCTTAAAGGCTTAGCTGAGATGCTAAGTATAGATGATGTTAATAAACACCTGCGTGTATGTGTGTCTGTGCGTATCCACGGATGCTTTTCAAAGAGAAGGTGTTGGAAAATGAATTTCAGCCGTTACTGAAGCCTATTATCCGTTTGGTGGTACTTACCAGAGAGGAGTTTCTGAGCGAGTCCGATGCATATCTTCAAAGTAATAACCGAGAGGTCAATGGAAGCAAGAATTAGCAGAGTGCCCCGTATAACTCGGGCTCCGGGACGTTGGTGATCGCCTGCAAGTGCCCCACTGCACGTCTGAAGTGGTAACAAGAACCCAAGTTGGGGGCTCTGCACCTCTTGCTGTAAGTTCTTAGTCTCCCTTTTTTGATACCCTTGTACCATCAGAAGCCCCTTGGACATGTCCTCCTACAATGTGGAGCTGTGACAGTTGTATTTTACTGTAATTGCTTCCTTAAGATTATGACAGCACACTGCAACTGCTGTCATTTTTTTCAGGAAGAGTTAAGCCAAGTGTGTGTGATCCAGGCACATCCACTTGACAGGATGCTCTGAATTTACATAATGAGAAGTCCCTTCAGATTAAATGCAATTCATCAAGGCATTTTTCACAAGTAAAATACCTGTGTCAATTTAGCCACTTACTCCCTACTCTTTAAAGAAAAACCTTATTGAAGACAACAAATATTATCAAGCTACCTGCACATGCCATCAGGTAAGTAGGTAAATAATATTTCTAATTAGTTTCAGATATAAAACTGCCTGTGCAAAATTGAAAGCTGAGTTGAAATTCTTCCCAAAAAGTCCAAAATGGTAAGGAAAAATTCTAAAACAGAGTGGTTTTTTTTTTTTTTTTTTTTTT
>VZSV01000033.1:6154952-6168149 GCA_013398735.1 Nothocercus julius
AAGTGTTCATCAGAATAATAAAAACAAATGCTCAGCAAAGACTGCTTTATTCCTGCAGTATTGTTTGGTTAGAGTATATATAGAATTATGGAGATGGTTCTCTGGAACTTTGCCATAAAATATAGTGATGTCATCTAAAGATAACAGTAACCACTTATGAACTGTTCTCCTATGGTAATTTCAGGCCTCTTTGTAATATTTTTATTAATGCACACGTGCACAGATGGTACGTTACATATGGCAGCTGCCAGGAATCACGTGAATGCAGCGTGGTTGCTGCAACTGGCAAGTACTTGCATTTATTTCCAAAGAACTGCATCACCTCTCAGTAGCTCACATGTTTCGATATGTCTGAGGTCACTAGAGAGCCATCTGTACCAAACATAGTTTATTCAGGCTATATTATAGCTGAATGCAAGAGTAGAGTTGAAACTAGGCAGGATTTCCCTTGTTAAATTAGTGTGATCGTAGTTTTTCTTCCGGCTTTCTTCCGGGTGTGGGCACAAAGTAAAAATAAGTCTGCTGTATTTCTGGTCGGATAACTGTTTGTGTAATCACTATAAGCACTGTTCGTTATTGGAAACTCTGTGGTCGTCTTTTGACTACTAACAAAGCCGTGCAAAGCTCCCTAATGTGTATTGTATTGAACACATATAAGTATTCAAGGGCAGAATTTTGTTTTAAAGTCAAAGTGCTCAAAGCAAAGAAATAAAGCCTCTTTGTGTGCCTTTAACTTCTCTTATCAATACAAAGGTTTAGTATAAATGTCTTGCTGTGTTGTACCACCTCTAGTGTTCAACATCTGATGTCTGGGATTGTGGTCTGATAGTCCTCAGTGGAATTACAGAGTATGTCCAGCTCAACCTGGCTCTTGCTTTCAGCAGATAAATACCATGAGTGGCATGAAATTCTCTTCAGGTCTTGAACTCCACTGAAGCTGAGGGAAAAGTTCTTGCCAAATTATTTGGGTTTTGTATAACTGATTGATGGGATTAGAAAACCAATAATAGTCAAACCAAAGGTAGGCAGTAAAACTGAACTATCTATCCTGAGAGTGCGGAAGATTTCTAATAGCTGTGCATAAGATATTCAGAAAAGCCTCTGAAACCATCTGTTAGTATGATTAAAGTTTCAGCTTGATTTCTCAACACTAGCACTGGGCAAAATGATATCTCAGTTTGAAGGCACAAATCCTGTGTCATCTTTAGATTAGCAATGACTCAAAATACCAGAGTGTAAGAACTTCAAAGCAATGGGGAGGACAGCGCTGGCTCCAGATTTCCCAGGCAGACTATGGGAGGTTTCTAAGCAGAAATCCCACCATCCTGCACTAAGTTTTAGAGCAGTGATGCACATAAGCACCAAGATTTGCATATTCTCGGACTGACAATTCCCTTTTTTCCCCCCTTAGGATTCCAGTCCTGCAGCTGATATGTGATGGAGAGGGGCCTGTGCTTTAGGTTGGCTTTGGGTTGTTCACCAGCATCTCAAGGCCAAATATTCCAAGCATTCTCTCAAGGACTGGGAACTCTGTCTGGGGCCCTAAGGGCACTGCTTGGGTTAAAGTGTTAAATGAACCCCTGAAATGCTTGATGCAAATGTCTTTCAGGAGAAGCAGAAGAGGCTGGCGTAGACCAACCTGTTGCAGATCCGAAGGGGAAGTCAGACCTGACAAGTCAAGGGTCAAGACAATCTCCTGTGGCCTTTTCCAGACATATCTTCTCTTTTCCACTATTGTGTTAAAGGAAAAAAAGAAAAAAAAAAAAAAGATTGTCACAGTGACATCTCCTGAGAGTCACTCCTAGTACTGACAGGTCTGCTGCTTGCTCGGTGTGGCTCTGCTGCACTTCCCTGTTCCATAGTTCCCAATAATTTTTAATTTTGACATCAGTCCAAAGTCTTTCACTTCAGCATCCGAGGAAAAGATGTAAATATTAGCTGGTTAACCTTAAAGGGCCACCTCATTCGTACGGATGGGCTAGTGCCACGCGCATCGGCTAATGCATGCCAGCCTCCTGTCTAGCGGGGACAGGCTGCGGGACGTGACTTACACTCGTCTCTCTTACAGGCGCTCTGCATTTGTTGCGGTGTTCCCTTTCCCTGCGCCTGGGGACTGCGTGGCCGTGGGCTGCGCGTGGTCTGGTCGCTGATCTCGGTGGCCGCGGGGTGACGCAGTGGCGGAGCCTCCCCGGCCACCCGCACATCCCGCCGGCGCCTCCCGCTCACCTCACTGCTCGGAATTTTTCTGTTTCCTCCCCGATACCGAGGACGTGAATTCCCTGCCTGCCCCTTCCCTGCTGTGCTGTGTCCAGGAAGGCGCCCCACGAGCGGCGCTTTAGGATGCGCCTTTATTTATTTACCGCTGCGGCGTCGCTTGCTCTTTGAATGTCATCGCTGTGTTGCCTAGGGAACTGCTCGCAGCCCTGCGGGTTCCCCCTCTCCTCGTGTGTCCGGCTGCTCCGAGAGGCCGTGCGCAGGATTCCCAACAGCGTCCGAACAACCGTGCACCCGCAACCTGGTGTTCCAGCGCGTGGGGAGGTGCTGGCTCCCGCGCGATGGTGCACGTGGCGAGGGAAGCAGGAGCCAAGGAGGACGCGTAGCAACGGGTCTCG
Organism: Nothocercus julius; assembly: GCA_013398735.1. Classification (NCBI taxonomy): domain Eukaryota; kingdom Metazoa; phylum Chordata; class Aves; order Tinamiformes; family Tinamidae; genus Nothocercus; species Nothocercus julius. The sequence goes on from VZSV01000033.1 coordinate 6,157,565, forward strand.
CTGTACGGAGGCTGAGCTTGTATTGGACAGGTGGATTTAATTCCCAAGGTTTAGCTGGGATAGCGTAGGAAGTTGTTTAACTTGTTTATGGAAACGAGTTCCAGAGACAACAGCAGTTTCCAAGTTGAAGTGTGTATCTATCACGGTAGCAGAAGGGTCATGCCGTGCCTTTCACGGGATGTAGACATGACATGTAGTTGATGACAACTTGAAATGCAAGGTTTCCTTTCATTAATTTAAAGTATTTGATTGGTTAATTGGAATCTAGCTTCAATAATTGATGACTGTTGAAGCTGGAGAGAAAAAAACATTGCGGATGAGTCACTAAGCTCTGGGCTGGTGGAGGACGAGGAGGATGAGGGCGCTTGCAAATGGAAGTTGAGTTTCATGGCAGCAACCTGAGAACTGGACGTGACATTTTGTGAGGAAAAAGGCTTGGAATTCGGGCTTTATGTGCAGATACTTTTGTTGCTCTCTGCTAACGCTTAAAATTGATGCGTGACTGAAGCCTAACGAGTGGGTGGGATGGCTAGCGTAGCTATTCTGGCAAGCGGTTAGTGAGAATTTAAACTTAATAAGCCTCCTGAGAGCAAAGCTTGACCTAAGTTAGGCTGGTAATTAACCTAGAAAGTTAATTTGTGATGAGACTGATAGCCACAGAACAACCGTTTATAGGCAGCACTACTGTAAGAACATTTGAGATGCCCAAAACGTTTTGCTGCTGGTGCTGGAAATGCAACTCTGTCTTTTAGCTGCTTATTGCTGGGGTGTTTTTAATTGAGAGGTGCGTTGGTAGTTAAATCCTTTCCAAAGGCCAGCAAGAATGCTGCGAGGAAGCGTACAGGCAAACAGCAAACCCCAGAGCTTTAATTTGGCTCTCGCAAGAGGCAGGCGCGGGAAATCTCCTCCTACCTGCCAAGAACGACTGCAAAGCGGGGAAAGGGCGCTGGAGCCGCCCTGTCCCTGCGAGAGCCGCCGAGCTCCTCCGCGTCCTCGCCGCTCCTGGCAGGCTGCAAGCAGCAGTAAATCACAGCAGCTGCCCCTGCTCCGGAGCGGGAGTCAGTGAGCGGGGACGGGCGAAGCTCAGCCCCGACCCTGCCCGCCCACGTCCTGCCCTCATCCTGCCTCCGCTTCGCTCGGCGTTTGGCCCGGCAGCCGGCACGGGCGGTTAGGAACAGCCCATGTCCCGCGCGAGCCCGGCCGGGACGGGCCGCGTCAGCCCCGCGTACGTCACCCCTGCAGCGGGGCTCGGGACTTGGCTCCGAGACGGCCCTTTCCGCTGAGCCGGCTCCTTCAGGAGGGCTCTGGTGGCCGGAAAACAGAGGTCTGTGAGTCTGGCATCTCTGCTGCCCGGCTGGGGTGTTTCACATCCGCTGTGTAAACACACTCGTTTTAGGCTGCGGAATTTTTGCAGCACGAAAGCCGCCAGTTTCTAAGGCAGACTGTGTTCCCTCCCCTCCTTGTGATATGGAGGGCGAAACCGCAGCAATGGCCTTCGGTGCATTTTCAGCATATTTCTCACTTTACTCTTGAGCTGTTTCAATCCGGGCCAGGTTTATTCTTCCTAGACCTCATCAGTAACTCAGTCATTCAAAGGGAACAAACTGATGGAGCTGAAAAAGCACAGACAGTTGTGTGTTTTTTTCAGCTGATGAAGAGGAAATCCTATAGGAGTCTCAAGCCTGCTAATTCTAAAATCTTTAAAGAAATAGTAGAGGGTACAGTCAATACGACTTAAGAACTAGAGATAATGTTTCCTTTTTAAAAGTGACTTTTACTGCAATATATGTATTTTTAACATAGACGTTGTGTTGAAGGTATTTTTTAATTATTAACTCTAATAAATGTTTCACGTGTTAGTTTTTTATTTTGGTCTGAGCTGTAAATTCTATCCAAAAGCTCCTTGATGCAAATTAAGAATTTAAAGTTTATAGAATCTAGAAAAAATATATTAAAAAAAATAGAAATGTGGAAAACAAATGATAATTTTTTTTGAAAGGTCATGTTTCATGTAAGTGCAAATATTAGGAAACAAAAGCATTTTATTTTACAGTGCTGTTTTTGGATAGGTCGTCACTTAACAGTGGCATTTTTAGCCCCTTGCCTTCCACAGTGCCGCTCTGAGTTGCTAATTCGTGAACCTAAAACCTGTGCAGCAGCACCCTGAGTCATCTGGCCCTAAATCATCCTTTCAGCAGATCCATCAGACTACTCTGCAAAGCGTGGGTAGCGGTTACCTCTTAAATCAGTATCCTTGCCTTTTTTTTGACATTATCTTAAGCCACAGCCTTTGCAAATGGTGACAGTGGGGGGAAAGAAAGATGTGGAAACATCCAGGGTGCTGATATCTTAGGGAAGGACTTGTGCCTTGTGTTGCTTTTCTGACTAATGGGAGCCCTACCTAAGTCACCACAGCCGGTTGCTGCAAAACCTGTGATTTGGGGAAATTATGGAAATCAGGCAACTCTTTCTGGCAAATTCTTTGTTTGCCACTAAAAGCATACAGCTGAACTAATTAGTTTGATATAAAATTCAGGTGCTTTGGGCCTGGTAGGCAATACTCATTTGGCTTGGATAGAAGACACTGAAGAAGATAAATCAGTCAGTCGTCTCTAGCATAATAAGTGATGATGGAATTAAAGGCAAAGTCTTAAAGTTTCTGTGTTTTTCCTCTGTGTGCATATTTAGTGCACCAGATGGTCAATATAGTCATAATAAACTGGTGGGATATTTAATTAAATATGTTCCCAGGACATGAAATGTAGGATATTATTTTTTGGCTGATCATCGGAGTAAATGTTTTGTAATAAGGAAGAGTCGTTGTGGAATATTGCTGATTGCACATGAAAATCACATTTGGGAACAGGAATTTGTTCAAAGCAGAGCTTTCTTCACAAAATTAAGACATCTCAAAATGCTAGTTCCTTTTTAATGTGATTTTTTGCGCTTACTCATTGCAGTTTGCTCTTACTCATTGCTACCCAATTCATTACCACAAATAGCATGAGAATCACTGAAATTTGGTAGTTGCCATCTATGATCTATAGGCGTTTAATTGGTGATGGTCACGTTTTTGTTGCGTGTTGGAGGTCTGGAGTGCTGGGATGCAGCCACCGTCAGCCGAGGGCCGCGCGGCTGTCCGGGCTCCGCGCGCGCCCTGCGCCTGGCGCCGCCGCTGTCACCCGGCGCTCCCCGGGAAGCGCCCGAGGGCTCTGACGCCGCGAGGGCTCTGAGCGGCCGCGCTTGGGAGATACATTCATTTGGTAGGGAATTATACTCCTTTTTGGCCCGCAGAAATCTAGCTTTGTTCCCCTTTCAAAATTCGTTTGACCTGCTCTTGGGGGTGAAAATTCTCAGCATCGGTTGCAGCTTTTTTTCGTCTTCCTGGAGAAGGCACAATCTGCTGGCTAAGGGCCCATTGAGGGAATTTCTGCATGGGTTTTGCATTCATTTATAGCTCCTAAATATCGTGCCAGGCCATGAGAAATTGGACTTTAAGGTTGTAATGCTTCACGTGTTTCCAAAGAAAGCCTCTCTAACGTTGCGCTGATGTTTTGCCTTAATTCCTTTGAGTCTCCTTCTGAGAAATCAGAAGCTGATACGACACGGTGCAGAGGCCATAGCAGACGAATTGTGTAAACGCAGATTGGACTTCGGTTTTAACATTTTGGCCTAAAACATCCCCTAGAACCACAGCGCTTTCCCATGGTATAGGGCCTTCCCTTTATGAGAAAACTTAAGTCTTGTTAAGGAGGGACCTGCAAGTGCTACTAAAGCTAAATGCTCCAGGACTGACTTCCTAGAGCCTGTTTGGATCCTGGGCCTTTTGCTCCGTGCTGGTCACAATGTCTTTTTTAGCTCTGCTTGCGGCTCACAGGGCTCTGCAGTTTGTTGTCATCGCGTCGAGGGAGCGCAATTCCAGAGCCAGGAGGTTTGGAAAGAGAAGCTCTGGGCAGCAGGCAGCACCCAGCTCTTGTTACAGTTGTATTAGATTTTATGCAATTATTAAATGAAGATGCGGTTGTTAATTATAAGCTCACTGTGTCTTAGCATAAAGATTGGCATCTCTCTTTGGTAGTTATAGTAACTCCTGCAGTGATGGTCAGGGCAGCTGTAAGACCGTCCTATACGGGAGCGGGGCCAGCCCGGGAAATAGAGTTGAAACCAAATTAGTTGGCAGCAAGGATGTTGGAGGAGCCCCTTACGAAAACAAAATGGGAAGTGTCTGCTTCGTGCCAGTTCATTTTAAGGGCAACTTAGAAAATGTCAAAAAAGATGAAAAATACCAGTCAGAAAAGCTATAGGATGGAGCACTGAGTTTTGCAGTGATCACGCAGACTAGGGCAAGAACATTACTGCACTTACAGACTATGCTTAATAGCAGAATACGTGACTAATAACCCTCCCTCGCACGCGTTTCCCTTCTGTAGCCTCGGGGATGCTGCCGAGGCGCAGCTCGAGAGGGGCTCTCCATCATGCCTGAGCCAACGAACAGTGTGCCGCGGTGCTTTCCTACACCAAGGTCAGCTCCTGTCCATGGCCGAAAGGTCTCTTTACTTCCCTGGCCGCAAGAAAGCGTTGCGATTACAGTTGCAGCTCTGTTGCTATACCGGGATCCCCTTTTGAAGGGATAATGCTCCAGGGAGACCTTGTTTGGCCATGTTTGAGTCCGAGATGTGTGACGGTGAGGTCTGGATCCGTTGTGACAGCAGTGTAAACTCGGAAAATGCCCTTCCGTGGAATATTTCTGTTGTAGGCTCAGGAACATCTGGTCCTTTATGTTTTTAACAGTGCCTGTGAGGTCCTCAAAGGATAAGCAGTGTTTCTGTTCAGCTCAATTCTTTTCTTCCAACTGAAGCTTGATAAGGGCTTTTTTACCCGCCACGGCTGCAAAAAGAAGCGGGAGACACAGCAGTTCCGCTCGTCTGAACAGCGCTCCGTCCTAGGGAGGATGGATGTGTGTCCTAGGGAGGGTCAGGGTTATCTGCAGGGATCTCAGCCCACAGACAATACGGTCAGAAAAAAACAAAAAATTGCAGCTTAAGGAGCTTTTAGGGAACTAGCTTGAGATGCCTGCAAGCCTTCCACGATGTATTAAGGGGACCATGATTGCGGGAGCGTTAATCAGACCCCAGATGCAGAGGGAATGATTCACAGAGAAGCGCTGTGTTCCCTCAGCCTGTCGCTGTGGGGAGGCACTGGTAACGCGTGAGCGGGATTTGAGATACCTGTCAGTCCAAAGGCACAGGGATTTCCTCCGCAGTTTCAGGGAGGGTTTTCTTTCCCTGCAGGAAGAAGTGGCGGGGATCTCCTTGGGAGACGAGGCAAGGCCTCGCGGGTGGGAAGCGCGGACGAGGAGCGTTGCTGGTGCAGTCACTAGGCAAGCTGACCACTTGCCTGCTTAGCCCAGTCGCTGCCAGATCTGCTCTCGCGTCCGCAGGGACTGGTCATTTTGTTTTGTTTTGGTGTTATTTCACAGCAACACGGGGGACGTCAGTGCTGAGTCTTAAGGAAAGAGCTGATGCGCAGGAGACCTGCGTCCTGTTCACAGCTTTGCTGCAAACACTCACGCAGGCTCCAAGGCAGCTGTCTAAGCCACGTGTCCTGCTAGAGCGCTCAGTGGTCTCTGGGGAGGTGTTTAAAGCTTACCTAGTGCCAGAAGAGACCAGCCCTGTGCTGCGTGTGAATCTCAACCCCAGTTCCTCCTCCACTTCTTTCATTATCTTGGTTCTTTATCCTGGTTTACTCGCCTGGCTTCCAGCCTGGCGCTGAGGACCGCAGGAACGTGACATTCCCAGCCCTGGCTCCTGTAGCATCGGCACAAGACACCCTGAGCAGATCCCCCTGCCTGAGGCAGTGGGACCTAAGCTCTGCCTTGCCCCTCTCCCCTGTGGCTAATTAGGTCACTTGCCTAATGGGGTGGATAGTCTGAACTGGCTTGCTGCTTCCTCCCTGGTGATTAGCCAAACTGCTGCCCTACAGCTGGGGCCAAACCCAGAAGTTCTTGCTGATAAAAGAAGTGCTCCAGTTTGGAGAGAAAGAGGTAACAGGGATGGGAAGAGTTTGACAAGGTCCTGTCGAGAAGTAGTGTGAAAAATAACTGTGGGATAGGAGCGAACGGGACAGAAGAGTTCTCTAGAACAAGGGCAGTGAGCCTGACATGAAGAATATGTGCTCTCAGACAATGGCAAAGTGAAGATGGGTTCAGTCACTTTTTATGGTTTTATGTTTATGATTTTTATGTTTTTTATGTTTTCTGGTCTAGGTCTGCTTCAGCTCCTACCCAAGGTCCCACCAATGCTGGGGGTGCCGGGCTACCTTCTGCCGGCGGTGGGTCAAGTCACAAACGGATGCAGCAGACACAAGCCCAGGTGGATGAGGTAAGTGGCTCCAGGTGATTTGTTGCTCGCCGTACGGGTGCTGGTGTGATTTTTTTTTTCTTCTTTAAGGTGCTTACCTCACTTATGGATCCAGCAACTTCTGCTTGTCTGAAAGCAGCAGATCTAGGAAGTGAGGTTTACTACAGGATGGCATTTATTTGGAGGCAAGATAGTGCAACAGATATTCTGAGTACAAACATCCTTGTACCAGTAACATTTTTGCAGAATAAATACTGGTGCTGATTCTGGAATTCATATTAGTCAGATTGAGAGGAAATGTCATAGTGGGACCCTCTTAGCAGCTTTTCCAAATAAAAGTGTTCCTGCATTCCTAAAGGTCAGATGCTAATTGCACAGGCCGTTTCACAGGGACAGCCTCTCTCACAGGTAGGTGGAAGCCACAAATATTTTGCAGATGAGGACTATGCTCCTTAGTTAGAGCTCTGCTGATCAGTTATCCAAACTGGTCTCCGGTGCAAAGCGCTTGCACATCATCTCACAAGGCGGATCCCTCTCCTGAGTGAGCTCCAAGGAGCACCCGTTCCATCCTGATTCTTAAGTTCTGGTTAAGATGCACGTGACCCCCACTGCTGCCGCCTTGGCTCTGATGCTGACATCCTTCCGCTGCCGCGCTAACGGGAACGAGCGGCCACACCGCCGCTCGTGGCTGTAGTCTGACTGCACAGTGGTGAAGGAGCTGTAGGCTCCTTGCACACCTGACATATTACCCGGATTTTTGTGCTGCATATCAAGTGCAGAGCTTTGCTAAAGGCCTCTGCAAACACTTAAGTGACTAGCTGCTTGCTACCTGTGAGGAGATGGCCAGGTCTTGTGTGATTCTTTACTGCCAGCTCAGTAAATACACACTAGAAGAGAGCCATATGCTGCTTCCATAAAGGCGTAGGGTTTCAGATGCACTAGGTATGCTTTACAAACACGAAGGAAGATTTCAGAACACCCAGTTCAGGCTCCTTTCTTAAGATTAAATTTAGCTGTCAACATGAGCTAATTTGTTTCTTTGAGAGTTTTTCTTTGCTGAAGTCAAAACCGGGTCTTCCTGGCCTTTCTTTTGCTGATAGTTGGAGCTGATCACAGGAGCTTCCGTGTGCAGAAATGTCTAGGCCAGTTCTCTTATTTATCACTCATTTTTATATATCAGTGTAACTTCCTTGACGTTAATGTCATTGCAGCGGGGAAGGCAGTGTTACATTTCAGCTTCTCTCTTGTGGTAGAATAATGAAATAAACTTATGTTCTCAGTACATTACATCATGAGGGTGCTGTAATTGCATGAGCTGGAGCCAAAGCCGTTGCCCCTAGAAGGTTAAGAAGTTTTTATTTGAAAGGAGTGATGCAAGTCAGACGTACAGGGATCTTCAAGCAGATGAACGGTGACGGGTCCCAGGGAGGCTGACGTGCCTCCCACCGAGGTTCACGCTTGTGACCTTCAGAACAACCCACTTGGTAGTTCTGGTGGTTGAAAACTCGAGCACAGGCAGGTTTTCCTATTACGAAGTGGAGTGGAGTAGTTTGGGCAGGAACTCTTACCTGTCATGAGGGGACAGTGAGAAGCTCATGGATTTGAAGCTTGTGCAGGTGACAACCAGGATCCACATTTTTCTCCACTCCAGTTTTTTATAGGTTGGTTTTCAGTTCGTTTCACATGATTGGCAGGTCTGTGCTTAATAGGAAAAGGCAGATCAATCATTAACTCACAGTGAGTGGCAAAGAGAGGGAAACACTGCTGGGCTGTCAGTCCTGTGAAGTCCCGTGAATGAAGCTGGCTTTTATCACATAGGGATTTTGATCTGCTCTGTGCTGCTTTGACCTTCCTCCCAGATCTTTCCTGGCTTCATTTCATGTCTTGTGGGAAAGGAATCTGTAGGTGGCACCAAACACCAGGGCACAGCACTTGGGTGCTGTTCTGCAGCAAGACAGCCAAGCCCAAAACTCAGCAATGAGATTTAGACTTGGCTTAAGAGCCAGTTCTGGCTTATTGAAATGACAATGAGCCCTCTCAAACCAGCCTTTCAGATATATCCATGCTAGCTTTTCCCTTTGAGTACTCCAGGCATCATGGAGCTCTTGATCTTAGACCAGGCGAAAATGCATGTAGTGGATGAAAATGCAGTCTCATTGGGGCAAAATGGTCACTGCACTTGAGTTAATATCAACAAATAGTTTTGGGCAAAGGAAAAAGGAGAGAAGATGTGGGAAATGTTATACTACTTTCTTCATCTTGACCTTGAGTTTTGGAACAGCATTTGGCCAGTCCTTCCAGAGATTTTCGTTACCAGTTTTACCTCGCTGTATTCATATGATACACATTTCATATTTCTGAGCTTTTGTAGGTAATAGTTACATTATATTAAATACAAATAACATGAACTTCCTTATTCCCGAGTATAAGGACCATCAACCATATTCACGACTTTACTGAGGTTGCTGTGTCATCTCACACTTACGCTAGTGATGAACTTGGATAGAGTTGCTGTTTAGGACCATTCAGTTGCTAGAAGGGAATTTTCTTTGGGCTGTGTAGCATATACACATTACCCACTTTGTCCTGCCTGTGTGCACTTTTTTTTTCAGATAGAATAGTTTGACAGAATTACTACAAAACTGTAGTAGAGGAGATGGTCTGCAACAGTTTTCTGTATCTGTACAGTGAAGCACCAAGTTGTAGGCTAAATGAAATCAAAATCTGTAATGAAATTAGTGTATATTATAGTGTCCTTTTTTTTTAATCTTTAAGGACATTTGACTGCAGTACAACTATGTTTATTTAGTGTTATATATGTTTAACTAGTTTATCTTGTTCTCGTTGTGTGTTTCCTGATGTGTTTACTCAGGGAACGTCTGTGTAGTTGCCATCACATGATATTTGCCATAATGGCAGCAAGCTGGTTTCAGTCTGATATGTTGCAGAATGTGAACGTAGGGTAACCTTGGCCTTTACCATGCGAAGGTACCAAATGTGGGGCTGTGTCTTTGCAGGTGGTCGGCATCATAAGAATGAACGTGGACAAGGTACTAGAAAGAGACCAGAAGCTGTCGGAGCTCGACAACCGGGCAGATGCTTTGCAAGCAGGTGCCTCGCAGTTTGAAACCAGTGCAGCCAAACTGAAGAGGAAATACTGGTGGAAAAATTGCAAGGTAAAGAATATAAAGGTCTCCTTTTTATCCGCTCATCCTCTTGCTTCATGGCGTCACTCACTTGAGTATAGAGGCAGTGCTTGCAGCATGGGATCTCGAAGTCTTGCCCTCTAAGCTACCGGATAATAAGCCAAGCTCTCATCTTTACCAGAACCTGTTCTTAGATTTGTGCACTATATAAAATCCCTGTACAATTTTGGTGATTTACTCAGTGTCTGCATGTAGGGATGGAAGACCATAAGACTTGCCATACTGATTCATGTCAGCTCCCCGTCTGAAGCACAAAACCAGAACAAGTGTAATGAATACTAGAAGTGGCAGAGGCCTTATCCTTGTGATAGATGATCAGCCTCTTGCCCTTTCACAGGGAGAGTAAGCTGCCAAAAAATATTTGGGTGCACAACCATTTGGGAATGGGAGAGTCTTTGAGGAGGGACTGATCTGGATAGAGCTGGTCTTTGACTGGTTCTCTCCCTGCTGTCCTCAAAGCCTCATCATTTTCCCATGAGCAGAGGAAGCCCCATTATTTCTTGCTTTTTCAGACCTCCTGCAGGATTTGTCTTTTCTTGGGCCATGAAACTTCATCTTCTCTTCTTCATATAAGAGACCCTACCCTTGCTTCCTTCTGTTCATGCACCACCAAGACGTGAACAGTGTGCTGAGAGCTCAGCTTTGTTGCCATGTCCCCTCAGTGCTGTCTCTGCTGCTTGACCCCTCGTGGCCACGTCAGTGAGACCACCCCTTCCCAGGGGAGGAGGCCACGCACATTTCTCCCCTGCCTGTCCGTTGCCTGCTTTGTCTCTTGAATCCGCGGTGATACAAAATGTAAAGCAAGGTAGAATATTGTAGGTAGATTAGGTTTGCAAATACTCCCCAGTGAAGTGGATATAAGTTAGAGAATTAACTGAGTAAGCTGATGGGCCAGAACTGCAGAGCTTTGGCAAGAGGCTACATCCGTCTGGTTTCTAAAACTGACACTGAACGTGGGATCCCCAAAAGTCTATTACAGTAAGTCCTTGTCAAAAGTAAAAGCAGAGTGAATGGGCCACC
>VZSV01000033.1:6168284-6186613 GCA_013398735.1 Nothocercus julius
ATAGATGATGATCATCCTTGGTGTAGTATGCGCAATCATTCTCATTATAATTATAAGTGAGTAATTTATTTTTCATTTATCATCTAAGTTGCAATGGGATTTGCCAAGTGCTAATATAGGGAAAAGAAAACAAAGAGCAAAACAGGTTTTAAATGCTGCAATTGATTAGTTTGACAACCTTCTTCTAGTGTCATGCTGTTAGAGTGAAAATGACTGCAAACTCCCTGGGTGCTTGTATAGGTAGAATTTGTTGACATTTAATGTATTTTACATTAGTATGTTACATAAGTTTTGCCTGTATTAAAGATTCCTTTTTTCTTGCTGATATATATTTTAATGCAGTCTGAAACATTCTACTCTCACTTAGAATAAACTCAAAAATCCGAGTGCTTCTCAGTGAGAACAGTAACCTGGAATTAGCGCGTTGCTGTCAGAAGAGGGTGAGGTCCCACATGCAAATGGACATCTGCTATATTTCTTCAGAGTGCATAGGTGCCTAGTTCCTACCAAATCAGCTGGAACTTGTGTTGTCGCTACTTCTGCAGATCCCTTTGCACCTTGAATAGGTAAACATCCTTAAAATCTTGCCCAAAGTCTTGTTGATTTCTTGCCTGTAGGGCTCATCTCGTTCTACACGTTTGTAGCCAAGGTAGCCTATGAATGAATAATAGCAGTCATGCTGCTTGGGAGCCAGGGATCTCGTAATGACAGTAACCAAAGGTTGGATTTATGTAACTTCCATATTAGCAACAACTGTTATTATGTGACATAACTGCAATATGGCAATCGCTCCGCAAAGAGGCTCCCCGAGCTGAGCGGTACAGCTCGTAACCCAGAAGAGATTCACCGGGAGGCTGTATTGCCGACTGTATTAATTCCCAGCTCTCGGATTACACGTTCATTTGCAGCATGTTTCCATTTTCCTGTTACTTCTGTGAAGGAGGCTTACGGAATCACCTGTAAACACGACTTAATGGATTGAGATACATGTGGTAGCTGATTAGTCTTATGAATGCTGGCACCAAACTGTCCCAGAATGATTCTAGGGTTTCATAACTCGGCTATGGCAAGAATGAGAAATGGCTGGAGATTAATTAGCTGTATTGACTGGGTGCTCAAAGCTAGTGGCTTCAAGGGAAGGACAGGCCTCTGCTCTGCAGTCCTAGCGTGGCAGCTTGGGAAGACAGATGTGCAGCCATGGAATTGGCTGCTTTGTGCATATCCAGAGTTGGCATCGTGTGAATCCTAACAAGAAAATAAAAAGCCGACAAGACGGCGCATAACTTCTCCCCAAAAGTTAACCCTTTGCTCCTGAGCTGGTTTTATAAGCACAGTGGTAACTCTATAATAACGTTTGTTGTCTTTTTCTCCTCCTCCTACTTCCTTTTCCAGTTCATTTCTCCACCTGAGAAGGCGAAGAGGGAAGACCTGGCACAACTTTGTTCTTATCAGCCAACGATATCAGTGTTCCTTTGTCAAACTCTGCTTTTTAATTCCTGGTGTCTTGGGATTTTTGCTTGTAATAACCCATAAGCATTCAGTGTGGTGTGGTTTGGAATTCTGTTGTTCCCATAAGAAACTGTGCCAGCTAAATACTGCCAAGTAGTTCATACACTGTCTTAGCACTGTGTCTTGAAATGTGTCTGCACTGACCTCCAGAAACTAGTGTATGAAAAGCATCCTAAGCGTCTCGGAGTCAGAAAGTGCAGCTATGGGGAAGCTCCTGATGAAAGGGACGGTCGGGTGGATGGGACCCGAAAGAGCGAGCATTAGGGCCAAGTTTTTCAATGTGAGCAGCTAAAGTTAGGTGTCAAAATCCATTATCAGATGGATTTTTTCTTTTTTTGTGAGGTGGTGTGCCCTTGCTACTCTCGTTGAAGAAGTGGTACCTGCAAATATTCATAGAAAGTGTAAAATATCTAATCTCTACTTACCGATCAAACAGCTTTTGAGATTAGTTGTAGTATTCAAGCATAAAATCCTTGCTGGCAAAAAAAAAGAAATAGGACTGTTTTCTATGAATTTGAATTTCACTTGTGGAATATTCTGTAGCAAGAAGGCCTCAGGGTGAAGGCCTTGGTATGACAACCAGTGCAAATGCAGGAAGCTGCCCCTTTGCCTTGTGCAAAAATGATTTTTAATGACACTATGAGGATCAATTAAAAATCAGGAAATGGGAGGTGTGGGTAAGTAGAAAAAAGGGTGGTCAGACACCAGTGAAAGGTGCCTCGCCAAGGTGCTGTGGGGCAGAGGAAGGCAGAGGAGCGCAGCTCCTAAGCAGTGGTGTTAACAACACAGCTTTTAAAAAATGCTTCTAAATGCCTGAGAGAGACATAAACTGTAGTGTCGTCTTTATGACGTGCTCAGTGAAGATATTTTGCAAACTTGGTTAGTCTAAAACAGCATTTGATGTAGTTAAGAAAGGATATATTGCAGTTGGAAAAAGAAAAATCTTGCATTTTATTGTTGTAGGGTTGCTCCCAAATGTTTGTCCGTTTTAAACACGGAATACTTTGTTTTCAGGAGGATGGAGTTGCTATCTATAGAAAATTATACCATGTTTGATAATTCATATTCTGTTTAACTGTTATCAAATTTTAAGCTAGACAATCCTGACAGGCATCTTTTCAAGATATTTTCTTCAGGATTTCTAAGAACAAATGTTTGAAGAAAAAACAAAAATAATAATCTTTCTTTGTCGGAAATTTGGTTAGAACTTAAAAATGGTCCTAATACAACTGTAAATATGCCCAGTATAGACAACTCACTTGATCTTAGATTTGGAAAAAAAAAAAAAAAAAAAAAAAAAACTAGACCACTTTGTTGGAATAACATATACATAAATTAAGAAGAATTTTGCAGAGGTAACTGATGATTAGTTGAAGAGTTCCAGATGCATTATGATTTTTTTCTATATATGTATTGCTTTATTTTCACACGCGCTGTTTCACATCGTTACATAGCAGGTGTCCACAGCCTTCATGAAATAGAAATGTCACTTCCCAAGTTCCGGCTGTGCTGCTGTACTTCCCGATATGCCCTGTTTGCTTCAGTCCTTCAGCCGAGGACACGCACAGTTCCAATAAGGCTGTAGACCAGGCAGAAAGGTCGTTAAGGGCCTGGCTCTGTAAGGTGCCCCGTCTGAATGCTGTGTATAACGCAGCCACCGCTGGAAAAGGGGAATGTGGTGATACGGGATTTTCAGGGCCGCAGACCGTGATCACATACATGTAGAGCGGTGAAGAGACCAATCTCTATAAACGCAGCTGGAGATCTCATGTGGGCTGAAGCCAGGATTGATTTGCTTTCCATTCACTGCCTCTACGTTGACGATGTCCACGAGTCGTTAAAGCCGCCTATGTGCAACAATAAATTTCCCATATTGAGGTCAACTCATTCTTTAGTTCGCTAGCACTCGTTCCTTGCAGTTATTGGCTAGAATTTCAAATACTGCTCCTCATTGCCAGCTGTCCTGCCTTGATTTGGACGGGTAAAAAGCCCCAGAAGGACTTCCCTGCCTTCCGTGCTCTTCCCACCCAGCAGACCCTGCGGGGAGGCGCCGTGTGAGTCTGCGCGTTGCTTTTCATTGCCATCGTGAGGTCTGAACTGCCACGCAGGCGGGAAGCAAAGAGTGCAATAGCTTGAGCTGGAGTTCAACACCCTACGTGAGACGTTCATGTCCTGCCCTGGCAGGAAACGCTCACTTTTCCACCCTGATTTCTGGGCTGCAGCTGCAGCAGGGATGGTCAGCTAGGATGGTGGCATCATAGGGTGCTCAGGAAGAGCTCAGCTGGTGCAGGGCAGGTGGGAGATGGTCTGATGCACTGGAGCTGCTCTCTGCTTCTTCCCCGGGCGCTGCTGGTGAGGGCACGTCGCCTTCGGAGGCGGAGGTGGTCTTAGCTGCTTCCACCGTCTGCAGACGTGGCGTGAGGTCCTACTTGGGCATTACAGCTTCTTCCTAGCTCAAAACTGGTGTAGGGAAAATACAGGAACAAGTACTGTGGCAACAGGAACAGCTGAGACCTGATTTTTCCTTGACAACATTATGGAAAACACAGTCCAATGTATATAATCCGGTATTATTAGAAGGAAGAGGGGAGGATTTGACAAAGATTTCTAGGGTCTATACAACAAAGTGATTTAGAGTGTCTTAGAAATGAAGTTGTTTTGATTTTTTTAAAGGTGGCGCTTTAACATGAATGAAGTTAACCCTGGAATATTTCAGGCAGGTAAAGTGCTTGGCTTTTTCTTCTTTGTAATGATCTGTTAAGAGATTTAGAAAGCTGCAATGATACAATAACTGCTATGTAAGGAATGAATTAGAACAGCCACAATCTGCTGGTTTTGTCTTGGCAGTCAGACCTTTTGAAATTCTTCTGGTGCTTTCTTGTTTGTGTCTCTGCTTCTCTGACATGGCTTCATGTACCTTTAACTTAATAAGCAACGTAGATACTACTAGTACTACTACATTTACCATGGTTGAAACTTTGGGAACTTTTTGGAAGCTTCAGTGTCCAATGTTAGTGAACTCTTCTTCAGGCCTCTAACGAGTGAACTGTTCCCTGTCCTGTGGGAGGTTGTTGTACCCAGTGAGAGCATCATCTGCAGTTGATCGTAAGTCAGTGGCTGTTGATTGTCCATGTTAGTGCAAAACCTTCAGAAAGAGGAGAGCACTTGGGTGTGATTCAGGATTTAGATCTCAACCTCTCTTTTTCTGCACTTTCAAAGGTGAAGAGGGCTAAACCAATAGCCATGTCAGGCCCTGGGAGTGCTCCCAATGTACATAGTGAGTACTGGAAAGGCCTCAAAGAGACCAAAGTCTCTTTGATCTGGATTCATGTCCTTACCTGAACTTTAGGACCTTTACAGACCTTAACCTTTGGCCTCCCTGTATAGTCAGAAAAGTGAGATGCTCTTCCAGCTGGTCTCTCCTGCTAGCTGGGACATATCTGAGGTTTTGTTCCTTCATGCAAGAAAAGCACAAGTGACTTCAAATTATTTCCTTTTAAAAGCAAAATCAAAACAAGCTGAAAAAAATGTAGTTTAGGAAAAAGAGAATTGTATCCAGAGAAGTGATTGGATGAAGATTTCTCAGATCATGACATTGCTACAGAGATGCTTGATTAGGATATATGAAAAATCAAAAGAATATCACTTGCTCTTTCTTCTTTCTGCTCCCTTGCAGAAATACTTCTCTGTTCCACTTCAAGAAAGGATGTTGCTTTACTCTTCAACTAATTTCCCTTCCTTACTTCATTAATGTATGTCTCTATTGATGTGCTCAATGGCTTTTTTTTTCTCAGTTGAGAGCCAAAAGATTGCCAACCTTGAAACACACGTGTGAAGAAGAGATCTAAGCCACCCACGGAGCTTACTTGTCTCTTCCTGATGCACTGAGATTTACAAGCTACATCTTTACAATAAAGCAGGAAAATGGTGGCAGTCCAATTACATGCAGTTTTGGTAAACACTTGATTATTCAACAATGAGTCATTTCTGCAGTAACCTCATTCTGTCATGACTGTATCACATCTGCTAATTCTCCAAAGCAAACATCATAACCTGCACTGATTTAACCATGAATACAGCCTCATGGTTCATACGTAACGTTCTATTCAACCCAGGAAGCCATGTGCTGTAAGTTTGAAAGGGCAAAGTACTTGTTCTCAAAGAGAAAACATCATAGAGAGCAACGACGTTAATTATGGAAAAGCCTGGTCGTTCTTTAGCTCTTCTCACGGTAGCTGGCTTCTTTATTCCTCGAGTCCCTCTCCGTTCCCTTCAAAAGCCTTTGTGTTTTTGGAGAGGGGTGTATTTGGAGCAGAGCGCACAGGAGCCCGGCTTGTGCCGCTGCCCGCTGCACTGACTCCCTGGTACTGCTGACCTCGATCAGCGCTGAGGTTGGCCTGGGGGAGCAGGACCTTCCCCGGCCTCCTGCTCCCTTCCGAGCAGCTTCTGCTCGCCGGGAGGGCGCTGAAGGCCAAATACAGTTCCGGGATTTTAATGCAGCTCAAATTGCTGTGGGGCACAAGGTGACTCCTGACTACCTGACATCCAGCATTTTTGCAGCCACTCAAACGTTTTCTGTTCTAACACGGTAGTTTTATTTAGTATGTTTTTTGGTAATAGTACTTCCATCAGTATTGATGGAAAGGAGAGGAAATGGGAAATAAGGATAATGGTACTTTGAGTACAATAGAGCAAACATTCAGTAACCACCTCTTTGTAATAGCTGTATCTAGGAGCACCCTTCATATGTTATTACTGCGCGGAGCCAGTGTATTGAACTGCATAGACACTACCACATAAAATGCACTTAGAGCAAGTGCTAGCTGAATTTACCCCCGTTCACTTTTTTTCCTTGAAAACGTGGAGATAAAATATATGCAGAAAAGATTATTTTTTGCAGAGAGCCATTTGGGGTCTGTCATCCAAAGGCACGTTCTTGTTTGATGCAGAAGTGCTCGAGAACTTCCATCACGTACGGGCTGCAGCGTGCTTGGTGCCGTGAAGATACCGACTGCCCACAGACCTTTCCATTGCACAGACTTCAGTCTGCCAGTAATTCAGTCTTCTTGAGCTGTCGTGATTGTTTTGTTCACGCTCACGCTGCTCTAATATCTGTGCTTTTCCATTAATAGGTAGCCTAAGGAGGGGATGGAAAAGCTCCATGTTGAACCCCTTACATACCTGACATGCATATGTGAATATGTGGTGGTGGTGGCTTGAGTTTTTCTGATGCAAAGATCTTAAAACAAACAAACAAACAAAAACTCGCAATATTTTAATCTAGTTTTTGAAATTAGTTTCCCAATAAACTGCAGGTTTGTTTAAAATACGAGCAAATAATACAGGATGCTGTGGCTTTCTTTGTAAGACCAATGTATAAGATACTGCGTATAACCGAGTCATGGATTTACAGATTCACATCGCATCGTTGTTTTCAGAAGTTCAGCTAGTAATATTTATATTATTGATCTGAAAGGATGCTGCAGTTCCTCCAACAGTTATTCTAGTGCTGTCTGGCTTTGAATATTCAGTGGCCAGTGCGTGGGTCTACCATACTCCTAGCAAGCTAGAGCATGTGAAAAATAATAAAGTTCAGCCTTTCCAGAATTTAAAGAAAAAGGGATTCCAAATCAAAGGAGAAATTTATGGCAAGGATAATGGATATACTTTTTAATTGTTCTTTCTTCAAATATTTTTAACTATTAAACTGATTAGCAGCACCCGGATAGCCAAATAATTAGCTTCCAAAGCCTGTGCAATCATTACAGAATACTTTGTTCTTACTAAAACTGCCAAGTCCCAAGATGGGTTCTCTTTGCTTTTTCCCCATGTTGGAAAGAAAATAAAATGCTAATGCAGGTGAGAAAATAAAATGCTAATGCACAGGTTTGCATTATAAAATGTTCATGACAGCCCACTATTTGTCATGAAAAATATCATTACTTTTTCTTTGCAATAAAAAGTCCTTCCCCCACCCAACCACATACGTGGTAAAATATTAGTCACATTATGTATATCAGCATCGATGAGAGATTAGAAATTAATCCATCCTACTCACGAATGATGCTTGATAACATCCTTTGTCTGTAGCAAAAATACATTTTGAGTGGGAAACATCAACTGCTGCAGAGGTTAATTAAAAAAAAAAAAAAAAAACACTTTTTTTCCTCTTCCTTCCCAAAAGGGAGCTCCGGGGGCTCTTTGCTCCCTCCCATTTTGCCATGTGTGTGGGAAGCAGGTGAAATG
This sequence comes from Nothocercus julius, assembly GCA_013398735.1. Taxonomy (NCBI): domain Eukaryota; kingdom Metazoa; phylum Chordata; class Aves; order Tinamiformes; family Tinamidae; genus Nothocercus; species Nothocercus julius. The sequence goes on from VZSV01000033.1 coordinate 6,176,040, forward strand.
CTGACACTTGCTGCTGTGAGCAGCCTTTATTTAGTTTGCAACATAATAAGTTCTCACAGTGGCAATATGCAGACTCTTATTCTAAACCTGGTTTAGTCATTGCGGGAAATGACGCTTTTGCACCTTGTTCGGGAAGAAAGAAAGTTTGTAGCCACTGAACAACGTTTCCTTTTAATGACTTACGTTTGAGTTTTAATGCAGAAAATGAGCCTTGGGAGGTGCCACGTGCATCATCTCGGTAGACTGAATGTCCATAGGTGGGTGAGTTTTTCGCGCTCTCTGGCTTGCAGCGAAGAGCGAAACATGGAGCAAAGTGCTGGAAGCTGCTTCCCCACGGGCTTAAGCAGGTGCTGAATTTCCGTGCTCCGCTGCAAGAGAGGAGGAGCAGGGAAGTTCGTGGCTGGGTATCCTTGCACTCTGTGCACAGCGCATCAGCCAGTGCTAATGGGGAGAGACAAGGGGACGCCTTGTTTGTCCTTGCGCACTCCAGCCCTGATAGGAAATCTGTGACATGGTCGAATTCCGGAGAGGGGAAGTCTTTCCTTTGAATCGTATCCAAAACAGCTTGGAAAGGACCCCTGGAGATCCTCTAGTTTAATCCCCTGCTCAAAGCAGGCCCAGCTTGGAGGTAGCTGGGGGTTTCTCAGGGTTTCGTCATCCTGTGCTTTGAAAGTCTCCAAGGATGGTGCATCCACAAACTCTAGGTAAATTAGAAAGTTCCGCTTTTCAGGTCACCTTAGCAATGCTGTTGGAAGGGCAGTGCTAAACAAAATACTGTTTTCTACCTCTTTTCCATGTCGCTCTTCAAGCTTTACTTGCTCTAACAGGAATAGCCAGAAATAAGTTTTCAGCTGTCCTTTGGAAAGCTGAACTCCAGGTCTTTAACCGAGTCCTCCTGCAGGCCGCTCGGTAACGTTAAGCTATGTGGAAACGCGTTCAGAAGGGAGCTGGAGATCGCTGCCCAGAACAGCGTCTCTCCGGCCCCAAACTCAGCTGTGCCGAGCAAGAAACTGGACTTTGTACCTCTGCAGAGAAACGCTACGGTTGCACCCTAATAGAGCTATGTGGGGAGGAAAAAACCTTGTGGAGACCAAGAAGTTTAAGTGCTTTACCTGGAGGTCAGTGGAATTCTATTTATAAATGCTGAAATTCTGCATGCAGACATTTTGATGCTAAAATTGTGACAACTTATTAAGATTGATGTTACTGTACCTTTTTGTGAAGTGTTTTCTTTCTAAGTGGTGAACATATTTTCCAAGAATACTGTATGTGTTTGGAACATGTATGTTTGTGCCAATAAATCTTGTTTTAAGATGCTTTTTGTATGTTTTCTGTTCCCAATCCACACAGCTTAGGAGCAGTTAAGAACAGTTTCAGCTTTCACTCCCTTTCCGTGTTAAGTGCTGAAGACTTCTCGAAAATCAGATTTCTGAATTCACACTTAGTTTTCACACATTCAACCTAATACATAAACAATAAGGAACCCTGTATTTAAAAAGGGGGTAAGGAACCGGTTGAGACATAGGTACAACCACGAAAAAATTATGAAGGGCAACAGACATGAGAATGCATTTAGTGTGTCAGACTTTATTTTTAGCCTTGTCGGGGGTAAAATATTTCAATAGGGTAGAGTTAAGTAGGAAACTTACTGACACAACGTATTGTTAGCTGAGGAATTTACTGGATTTCTAAGTAGACGGAGGATTATTTTTTAAGCAAAGAAAGAAGGGTTCCCATGAGGTGACCACAGACCCTCCTGTAGGGTCAGCCGTACGTTGAAACAGCCGATGCCGACCGCTCCAAATTACCGGCCTGAAGGCTTCATGGGGCACAATGACTGATGCCGTCGTTACTGCAGTGACTGAGGTCTTTGAAGGGGCAAGAGTTGGAAGCCGTGCGTCTCCTCCTCCCAGTGAGTGCCCCTGCCTTGGAAAACTGTGAGTATTCCCAGAGAGCTCCGCACCTTTGTGCCCGATGGAGCATCGTTGTCACCTGGCAGCTCTCCTGACTTCCTGGCAGATCAACTCAGAACATGTACAGGGCGTTGGTACTTTTTCCCATCCTACTGAGCACACCAAAAACAGGTAATGCCAAAATACCTTCTGATGTGACAGTATTTTATTATTAAAATTGCATTTTTTTTTTCCCTGGATAACCTGGCAAAAAATAGGGGCCACTGTGAATCCACAAGGAGGAGCTAGGCAAGAACTATCACTGTCCTGGGGTTTTTTTTCTTACAGCGCCTCTTCTAGTTTACATGAAGTATCAAAAAAAAGACACTGAGCAGTGGATTAGGTCAATTGGTGCATAGGAATGTGACACTGAAGGACACAGAGAACAAAAGCAGTAATGAGGCTTATGTTAATTCTAATAAGAAAGCACGATGGGGTGATATTCTACTAGCACCGTTACAGTCAGGTTGGGTAGTTGGTTCAGGTACAATGAAATTAAATATCCCATTTTTTTCATTTCCTATCTTACAAATGATAAAACCAAGTGAAAACGACATTACATGTGATGTAAGGAAGATATCCAGGTATTCTGTTACCTGAGGATAACATAATTGGTAAGATTATGCATAAAAATGTGTTTTGCAGCTGTTCACATAACAGATTTTCAAGATTCCTGGAAACTCATGGAGAAGAAAAAGGAAGGACTGCAAAGTTACCAGAGGTGAAGAACTCTGAGCCTCACAGATGCTTGGGGAAGTCGGTAGAAGTTAGTTCAAAGAAAAATGAGCCCTGCAAATGGTTGTCTGTGCACCTTGCTTCGTGAGTCACAGAATGCTTAAGGTTGAAGGGACCTCTAGAGATCATCCAGTCCAACCCCCCTGCACACGCAGGGTCACCTACAGCCTGTGGCTCAGGACTGCGTCCAAGCGGGTTGGGAAGAGCTCCAGAGAAGGAGACTCCACAACCTCCCTGGGCAGCCTCTGCCAGGGCTCTGGCACCCTCACTGGCAAGAAATTTTCCCTTAAGTTCCTGTGAGCTTAAGGGAACGAACAAGAATCTTCCAAGTACTCCTGATAGACCTAAAATTTATGGTGAGAAAACTGGTCAAAACGTTAACAAGAGAGGAAAGGCAGGGAATCTTGCGATCGCTAGAGCTCTGTCGTGGAGAGGGCTGAGCGGTAGCGATGGCTCCTGTGGAAACAACCCCTGCTCGCCTTGCCTCTCTCAGTGTGAAGGAGCCCAGCCTTGCAGCACCGCCGGCGCTTTGGGCTGCTGCCACGGGAAGCTTCAAACACCTGCACTCAGCAAAAACAGCTCCGGGGCCTTGGGGTGCGGGAAGGCGGCCGTGGCGCCGCGACCACCCCCGGGCGCGCGAGCCGGGAGCTTCCAAAGGGCTTCAGGGACGAGGCGGCGCTGCAGCGGCCGTGGAAACGTCCTCCCTTCCCTCCAGCGAGCTGATTGCAGCCGACGTAGACGAGCAACGGGAAATTCAAAACAAACGAAGTCGCGATTTGTCTGTACAGGGTTAGACTGCGTTTCCCGCCTCCCGTGCCAGCTTTCTAGGGCAATCAGTAGATTGATTTTGAGTGGAGTTTCGGCTGCTCTTTGTGTTCATCAGTCAGTGCAGGACTCGTTCCTCAAGCGCTCCCAACTTGAGGCGTCTTTCTCGATGTCCTCGGCACGGTGTCGCGCTCCCTCCGCCGCGTTTCAGAGCCGCTGGCTTTGTGTTTTGTGGTACTGAATTAAATATTGTTCTCCCTCTTGTCCGGGCTGCTGCTTCTCGAGCAATTTCATTAACCTCATATGTGACTCCCCCATTCTCTATGGAAAAAACAATCAAAAGGGTCCAGCGTGTCCGTGGGCTTTGCATTCCCCAGGTGCTTCCAGGGCTGCCTCCTACATACTCGCACTTGCTCATTTTAGCTGTTTTCCAGGAAACTTTGATTACATTGCCTCATCTGTCCTCAATAAACTCCTAAAGACTTCTTTTTCTATTAAATAGTATATAAGTGCACCTCGGTCTCGGAAGTCTTGGTTTCTGGTGTGTTTTAGCTATGTCTGCCATTCTCTCGTAAGACTCAGCGAAGGCCCCCGCAATGTGGGGAAGCCGGGATGGCTCCTGGGCATCCTGCGGGGCAGGTGGGGAGCCGGAGCTCCGCACCGAGCGGCGCTGGGGCTGCGCGGCACCGGCACCGCCTCCGGACGGAGCCGCTGAGCCGGTCAGGGACGCGCTCTGACAGCCCGGGAACAAACAGGACTCATGTAGGAACATTCCCTACCTTCCTTTAATAAGCGGTTTCGCCACAGTCGGTAACCTGGAACGGAGCGGGGCGGGGAAACTCTCGGGACAAAGCGCACGGAGGCCTCACGTGCTGCCGGGCATGGGGCCGATAAACCCAACCAGGCTCCGCTGAGGCTTCCCCACCAGCATACGAACGCTAAGAAACGAATGAGCACATTTATTACATGGGCTTAAATCAAAAAGCTTTAAAATTACAGGACGCCGGAGGGCTGAGGAACAACTGCCACCTGTGGTGAGGATACAACTGTGTCGGGATGAGAACAGCATCTGCAAATGAGGGTGCTCAGGTCTGGGTTCGCCCAGCCAGCGGTGCCTTCGAATTCAAGAATGTGCAGGCTCTGCCCTCGGTTTTTATCGCACGCTGGGATTAAGGAGAAGCCAAGAACTGAGCGCCGTGCTATGCCCTGGCTTCTGCAGCTTGTGGTATGGCAGGACCCGCGTCAGTAACCTCCCTCAGAAGAAGTATGTGACAGAAATCATGACAAGTTAGAGTAAACTTCGAACACCTGAACGTTGCTTGCGATACCTGTTTTGGTATCATAAAATCCGCTCATGCCAACAACAACAAAATTCAGTTACATAAATGTAAATAAAGCTTCATGCCAGCTTCAGCCTAGTAACAGGATGCAAATAGCTGCATAATTTCTGAATGTGCAATACCCTTGTCCTCCTATTAAGTCTCCTCCTAGTGTTCTGCCCTTATTGCTGTGGGCTGATCTTATATAATGAATGTGCAGTGCCCTCCTAAGCCAGCATCATTGAAGTGGAGTCGCTTTTACCAGTCTAGATGGGCATTAGAGTATTATTTTTATAGTCACTCTATACAGTTCTTCGTGCTGTTAAGTCCACCATATGTCTGGAGAAAGTTTCTTTATATAAACTTGTTTTCTGTTGCTGACATTGACCTGCATTCAGTGTAAGTACAGGATACTCCACATCAAGATTTGAGGTAGAGTTACTGGCAATGATGTGTAGATGTGGAGTGAGTGCCACAACTCTAGTCCTGCGGCACCCGGGTTCAGGCGCTAAATCAAGTTTTAAATGACTGAAGGATTTCTGAGATATTGAGAAAATGCACACTGAGTGCATTTAAAAGTTCCAAAAGAGAAGCTGTCTCAATAGACAGAATTAGCAATAGCAGTTGATTCATTGGCTGTTAAGTTTCCAGGGAACCATAAAACCTCTCCCTCCCTCACTGGGCTTCCTGAAGGGCTTTGAAGAGTAGGATGCTGGTCCTCTGCAACTGGGAGAAAACCCCTCAAATTCTGCTGGCACTATTTTCTTGATCCTAGAAACAGGCAATTAAAGGCTTAGATAGGTCTGCTTGTGGCTTATAGTGCCTTGATTTGGAGGTAAGGACAAATTGATGGCTCAGCTTTTAAAATGGGGCTAAGTTTTTAAAATTAGTCCATTTTAATTTTTTTGTGTAAAAACTCCTTAAATTCTGCATTAGCCAATTTATTATACATCATTCACTTAAAAAAAAAAAATTAAAGAAGGGCTGTATGCACACCTTGGAGTCAGTCAGGCTGAAAGTGAAGAGAAGATCAAATGCAGCTATTAATTTTGGCTAGCAGCTGAAGCAAGTGAGCCTAGTGTTTAAATCCATCCTGCTAAGTTTAGTCAAAATACCTGCTGCTTTTTAACCTGAGTTAGGTAATGTGCTCTTTTTCACCTCCGTTATGTAATACATGCTGGAGAAAATCAGATGGCAACATAGGCAAGAGGAAAAAAAAAAGGAGCTAAGGGTATAAAGTTTTCCTGCTGAGGGGAATTACTGTGTCTGCAGGAGTTGCAGCAGGTGGAGAGGATGCGGTGGGTGCCAGCAAAGCGGCTGCGACGGGAGGCAGGGCCCTAGAGCAGCTTGGCGCTGGAGCCGGGGAAGGTCCCACGGCGCTGTTGGCCACCCTGGCCGAGCACAGTCTTTTAAAGCTGCTTTAAATGTGCCCTCAAATGCTGCTGTTAAACCACGCAGATTTACTCCGAGGCTTCCACAAATTTCCTCTGCATTGTGTTTATTTAGAAAGGGTAAGAGCAACTACCAGAGGGTCGTCAGCCTGCCTACCTGAGCCCTGCTTTATCCGGAGCAAAATGCAGCCAGCACAAGCTACCAGCATTAGTGGCAACAATAGCTAGTTAATAATGCACCCTGAGAAGGCAGGGCAGGGACACAAAATACTCCTTGCCAATTGCCCAGATCACTCATAGGCTTGAAAAGCTGCTGGAAGTGCCTTTGGGAGTCACTGGAAAAAGAGAAACCCCAAGGCTTACAGTTTTCTACCCAGGCACCAAAGGAAGAGTGAGCTCCTGTGTGTTTTCCTAACCGTCTACAGGAGGCAGAGCTCACAGCTCTATGTTCTGGCAAGGTAGGATTTTCTTCAGCATTTTCGGTTTGCCCTCACTACCCCCTTCCTTCCCAAATGCAGCTGCTCAGCAGCCCTGCAGCACCCTGTGCTAGTACAAGAGCAGCCTCTCCTCTCAAGAGCAACAATTGGCTGATGGTCCTCGTTAACTCGATCCATTACTAATCCCTGCTTCTCTTTCATACGTTTAACCTTTCTTTTTTAAGGAAAGAGAGGTTTTTTAATTCTTTTATAGAATTAAACTGCTTGTTTAATTCTTTTATTACTTAGTTATACAAGAGAAGCATTGAAATTTGAAGCTCTATTTTTGCTAACAGAATGTCTTATTAGAAATGGATGGAATGTGCCTCAAAATGATGAAAAATATTATAGCTGAGTGTTTTCCTGTGTAAATAAGGTTCAGGTGATCACTGTAAGTCTGTCTGCCTGCTTTCCTATCGCCCCTCACCTAATAATTCTGAATTTATTGGCTCATGTCTATAAATGTAACAGGTGGGAAGAAGTCCCAAAGATACTACATCTATATCCTTTCCAAGAAATTAGAAGAAACAGTAGTCTTCTTTGGTGTGAGTAGTTACAGTCACAGATAATCAGCACGATGTGAAATATTTGTGCCCTCTTCTCGTTTCCATTGTTCTTTGGAGCATGATCCTAAACCTACTGGAATCCAAGGGACTTATCCTAGGAGAATTTTGATCGCTTCTTCTGTCCTTAAGGCTGTGGCTGAATAGCAGTGTTCCAAGTGACATGTTCTTCTTTTAATTTGTGGCTTAATAGAAATTTCTGATGGATTTAGAGATGCAATCTGTGAAACTTTGTTTACTGAAGTAACTTTAATTGGCCTGGTTTGAGAGCAACTTCTGCAATGGCCGAGGGGCTTTATAAAAAGCCTTGTTTTCCAAAGCTGCCAGGTGTATGAGGCTTCTGCTTGGGATGGATTCCCTTTAAGAAGACAGTCCGCACCTGTGTGCCCCCAAAAACCATTCAAATTTCCACTGACTTCAGCAGCACTAGGCTCAGAATGTCTCTTGTTTGAACTAACACTGGAAAACTAATTGAGGCAGAACAGTAAAGAGAAACTCAATCTGAAAATGAAGTGTTTTTAATTGAGACACTCTTCAGCATTATACAAAGTAAGCTCTTTATGATTTAGAATTTGGCTGCTATTTTCTCACCAAGTATTATTCACCCATCTGTAACTAGTGTTCTTAGAAGGATTGCCTGATTCTGTGCCTTAAGTCACGTCTACGACTGCGGTAGGAGAGGTAGCAGTTGTGCTGGAACAGATTCTAGCTAGTCTGTTACTTAGCATCCACTTTCTTATAAATATGGAATCTGCTTCCTAAAATGAAAACAAATTAAGGGAGAACTCTACCTCCAGATTCCTGGTAGACAGGAGCGTGAGTCCATGGCACAGTGATTAGGAGCTTATTTGGGAATAAGAGAGAGCCAAGGTCCAATCTCATGCCAAGAGTTAGTCCAGTATTTTATCTAACGACTCAACAGTGCTCGTCCATGTGTCATTTCTTTAAGACACTCAAAACATAAAATTACACTGAATTGAACAGAATATGAATTTAATAGTAATAAGAAACCAGAAAACTGCAAGAATGAGGATGTAATAAATGGCTACATTTCTAAGAATTCTTTAGGAAAGGTCTTCTGGCCGAGGCCAGCTACTTGTGCCTGCATGAAGGAACTTGCTGCTTGAGTAGGGGCTCCTCATCACGTTCATGTGGTTCTGCCTTCCAGCACGAGAGCTGCCAGGACTCTCTGCATATTACTGTTTTATCTGCTTGTTATACTATATTTCTGCACTTTACAAGGCTTTTAGAAAACCTGTTCATAGACTGACTGGTAATAGGAAAGTGGTTTTTTTTTGCTTGTTTCTTGTTTTGTCTTCCCTCATTCTTTAGCAGTATAGACAGTAATAGCGATGCCTTTGGCTCATTAGCAAAAAAAGCCTTTCCGGATCTCTGCAAGAATCAATGAATATCAGCGTCACCTGTAAGTGGTAAGTAATTAGTCAGGCTTAGGAAATGAAGAGTTAGAGGTGGGCTCCAGCTGCAAAATATTGATTTTTTTTTTTTTTCCAGCAATATACAGTTCCATCAATGCTGTGATATAATTCATTATGAGTAACTGCTGCAAGTGGTCAAATGGATAAGAAAACATAATTTATCAAAAAGATACAAAAGTCACAAAAGATGCAAAAGTCACAAAAAGATGTTTTTAAAATTTTTTTTTCAAAGTAAAATCTTTGCAATAATTAAAAAAGCCTAGTTCTACAATTTATCTTTTGGAATATCAGAACGATGTATCAGTGAGAGGAAAAAAAAGAATCAAGCTAAAGGAGAGTTGTGCTAGCTGCTTCTCTACCAAATCTGCTTCTCTAGCAATTTTGTCCTGCTGTATTTTTCAATCACTTTCTTTTGCATTATTTTGTGGCAGAAGAGTCATTGTGTCAGTAGGAGTGGTCACTGCTCTAGAGGTTTCATCTTTTTTTGTTGTTGTTGTTATGCTATACTATCATTGTCTGGAATAACTTGTATTTATATAAATGCGACTGCAACTTCTTGAAAACCAGCACAATAGAGAAAAAAAAATGACTGAACTGGTTACAGATGTAGAATCATATTTTGAATATTGAACACACCAATTAGTGGTGTATTTTGGTGTATTAGTGTTTTCTCTAGTTTTTAATATGACTCAAATTTAAAAAAAAAAAAAAAAAAAAGGGGGGTTGGAAACAATAAGAAGTGGCAGAAATAGATCTTGCAAATGATTCCCCGTAAGTATATAGCTAGACCAGAATATTTTAATATCCTATCAAAATGAACTGGAATTGAGTAACGCCTCTGGGAATTAGGGTATGAATAATGTACTGTGTTTTTCCGGGGCTTGTGAACTACCTGGTGCCCGCTGGACCCAGCGCAGCCGCTGCAGTGGCGAATGTCTCCTGCTCTGGCGTGGGTCTTTGGTGCAGGGCTGCAGTTGCCACCAGCTCGTTTGTGCCCACTGACAAGAGCGGGTTCAGAGTTTCTCCCCATCTCAAGCCCCTCGCTTGGGGGCTGGGTTTGAGGCATGCCCTTGGTGTGCCCGGTTATGTATTTCTGGCACACGACATGGGAAACATCCATCTTTTCAGTCCCATGGAACCCAGGAACGCCTCTCCAGTCCCTCCAGCCCAAGAGGACTTACACAGACAAGATGGAAAATGTTTCTGCTGCAGCAGGCTGCAACAGCAGTAAGTTGACCACCCTACCCTGAGAATATCTAATTAGGATTAGTCTCCAAATTAGACTCCTCAGAGGAGTGTAAACTAAAATGGGATCCTGCTAAGCTGTCTTGTGTCCCACAACAAATCCAGTTGCAGGGACTGGTGCTAATGCTTCCGGCGCCCACTCCCCTCCCTTGCACGAGTTAAATACTGCAATGGCTATTTTACTCACAGGCTGTTTCTGTAACAGCCCACACTTAAATATCCGGGCACCTAATGGACTTAGCTGTAACACCACAGCGAGGGAGGGAAGCAGCATTAACCTCATTTTGCAGATAAGCAGCGAAGGCCCTGTTGGCTCTGCACTGTGTTACATCCCATGAACTTGCTGGGAGTAAAACGAGCGTGAAAATGCTGCTACACCAGACTGCGGCGTGCCAGGACTTTGGCGTGATCTCTGCTCCTTCCTTCTGCAGCCACACATCACTACCCAGGCAAAGGAAGCTGGGGACAGGTTGGGCGTTCGGGACCCGGACACGTTAGGGCTCGTTTCCTCGTCGCTCACTGCTCCCTGAGGGGACCGGCTTTCCGCGGCCGGCCGGCCAGGCCGCTGCGGGCCGGGCAGCAGCGGCGCTGACCCATGGCCCGGCGGGGCCCGCTTTCGCAAGCTCGGGGCGTGTGCGCAGCGCCGGTGGCAGCGCCACGAAAGCGCTTATGTAAGCGAGCCTGGCGGGCGG
>VZSV01000033.1:6188153-6205764 GCA_013398735.1 Nothocercus julius
TTTCAGTTTGTGATTTGTTGGGTTTGTTTTTGTTGTTGTTTTGGGTTTTTTTGGAAGCTGAGGTTTGCAGTCTTGTAGATGTGACTCACTGAATATGTAGCTCTTAAAAAAGGGGGTATCTTGTAATGACTGGCAGTAAAGTTGTCAAGTCAAGGGTAATACCAGAAACTGCTTTAAAACAATGAGAAGCTGTTTCAAGTTGCCAGCACTGCTCCAGGCACAGAGATTGTTTGGGGATAACACAGGTTATTTAACATTTCTCAAAGGTTTTGGAACCTCTTGTGCTTGTTGTCAAAGTGAAATACAGAATCAATTGTTAAGATGGCAGTGAGGCATACCTCCCTAATGCAAGTAATTGGTTTTGAATACGTGGTGGCACTGATAAGTATGTCGCGCTGATGGCAGCCGAGGGTTTGATCCTGTCTGTCCCTGTAGTCCAGACATGGCTGCTGTTGAATGGATGCTCCTAATGAGGGGGCAGGGAAGAGTTTCATGCAGATGTTCAAGGTAGAAAGGAGAACAGATTAGCTGGTTATTTGGCTCAAGTGTCCACGGTTGTGTGTGAGATGAAGAGATGACTCTAACTTTGCAGTGAAGTTAGAGAAGGGCAACTAAAATAATCAATGGATGAAGCAGTTGCCTTGGGAGAAGAAATTAAAAAGATATTTAGAGAGAAGGAGACTGAGGGCATAGGTGACTGACTTAGAAAAGTCGCAGCTGTAGGTTATAAGCAGAGTGCAAATGCTGTTACTCACCCAGTCGAGCACTATTAGAATTAAGGGCCCTCGGTGGGAGGAGGAGAGCTGCGAGATGGGCAAACGGGAGTGCTGCTTCACACGGCAGCTGCTGAACTTGTTGCCGCAGGAGCATGTGGAGGCAAATGATACCAGCAGCTTGGAAAAGATTAGACAAATTTATGAGCTATGATAAATGGGCGCTAAAAGGAGTAGTCAGGGATGTACGTTCTGCATCTCCAGTGCATCAGCAGGGCCTGCTGGGGGATAGAGTGAAACAACTGGTCAAGCTCCTTTTCCCTAAGTTGCATCTCCTTTCCCCATTGTCCCAGACAGAATACTGGGCTAGATGGACCGTTGATCTGATGTTTTCCTTTGACTCTTAACTTGGCATTTGCTGCTTGTGTGGTATTTAATCATGTGTTCACTTAATGTGTGTTTAAACCAGAAGTTGTGCTATATTTTTTTTAGAAGCATTTTTCTGTTGAACTTGACATTCCCTTTTTGCATGGCCACTTTGAAGGTGTGATGTTGAAAGAGAGTATGGCCTATCCTGTTCTGTGGAGAGCTTAGTTAAAGCGTAGTTTAGCTTGACCTAATTCATAGATACAAGAGGTAGAGGTGTGGAAAGTAGAATTTCAGCTTTTTTATGCTTTTGGGTTCAGCAGGTTTTCAGGTTTTGTTTATGATCCAAAGATTACATGGTTTTCCTGTGTTGTTTGTTTGCTTATTTGTCAATTGCTAGCACTTATAGTAGATATTAAAACAAATACAGGAAGTCTAAGTGTTCCACTTTATTTGTAGAGATTAGTCATATCTCCTTTGTGTTTCCCAGAGCGGCCTGAAGACAGGACATGTAGCACTAACTCTTAGCATGATAGTATGTTTCCAGTATGTTTTTTTTCAGTCACTGAGACTAAGACATTGGATAAGATGAGGCTGTTACATAAACGTATTTGATTCAATCCCCGGACAATACATTTTTATAGCAATAATATCCCCTGGGAAGAATCACACTTTTTTGAGTTAAATTGAGATTCTGATGGAGTTGAGCCAAGGAATGTGAATACAGTGAAATGGAAAAACTGCTTGGAAACAGTATTCTGATTTTTTTTTTTCTTGTGATTTTTCTCTTACCTTCAACTTTATTATGACCAGAAAGTGTTTAGTTCAGTCCCAGACTGATGCAGACTGATAAAGAAACCAGTTTTCCTTTTCCTGGATTCTTGCTAAAACCTTATTTTTATTATTATTTTTAATCCCTTTGCGCTATTAAAAGGTGTTTTACTGCCGAAAAGTTTGTTTTGCTTCTTAAGGTGTGGACACAGAAGCCGGTTTTTGTGGGACAAGGTGGTGCGGTGTTATAGAAAAGCAGGTAGATTATCACTAGCCAGTAGAACAAGTAAATTATCGCTAGTCTAGATCGACTGTAGTGTTTTATAGAGGGTTGCTATAGTTGGCCTATGCTAAAAGGGAACATCATGTTCTTACCAAGGTGTTGTGTAATACTTGGCATGAATGTGCTGTAGACATTGTATTACACTCACAATGTTACCACATCGTAATTAGGAGGTAATCAGGTGTTTCTGAAAATGGATTTTTTTTGTCCAGGGTTCAGCTTGCCTGCCCCAGAATGTCTTTAGGAGGATGATGGGTTACTGCAACTTTTAACTGGGTTTTCTCGTTTCTGGAGTAACATTTCCCACATCCACTTGTATCTCTATTCTGCAAGTTTTAAACTGCTTCAGTATTTATTACCCTCTCTCCTTAAGCACTGAGGAGCAAATGAGTCAATATCAGTGTTGTTCTGTTAGTTTTATTAATGCAAAGGACTTTACATTTCTAAGTATAGATCAGGTCGAATGCAAAAAAAAAAAAAATAAAAGTGGACTTTAAAGCAAAGTAGATGCTGTTCTGTGCAGGATTAATAGGTGCCTGATCCATTTGCGCCCTCACAACAGTTCTCTCAAACTTATCTACTGTTAGGCTGGGGTACAAGATATTGCTGTATGTGGTTTTAGTAGTAGAGCAGGTGTCTTGCTTGTCAGGTTATGTTAGGTAAAGAATAACTTCACATATTGTTTTGCAAGTATTTTAGCTATGAGAAAAGTGCTTTTTTTTTTTTTTTTTTTTTTCTCCCCTCCTGTGAATCGTGCTTAAAGGGTACTGCAGAAAAGGCTGCAGCTGTTTAAGCAGCGCTTTAGAGGCTGCTGGCTTTATGATCTACTCTTGGGGCTTCCTGTGGCCCTAGGCCGCTTCTGGGAAATGCAGTATGGCAGAGAAGACGTAAATGAGGGAGAGCAGGTGGCTTGGGCGTGACTGCAGGGGCTGCGAGGCTGCTCTCCAGCTCGTTTTGTTCGCGCTCACAGGCAGCATCCAGATGCACGTAGTAGGGAAGTGCCGGAGCACATGGGGATCCGCGTGCCTGAGCATACGCGCCGTGATCTGGCGCTCCGGTAAGTGGCTTAGTAGATCACCAGGCCCGCTGGGGCAGCCTGCTTGCAGCCTGCCTGCGGCGCGGCAGCACAGGCAGTGCCCCTCGCTTCTGGCTGCCACTTCCAAGGACACCCTTTAAGTGCATGAGTGGTCTTTGTGCTTGAATGCCCGCGCTGGACTCATACGGATCTAGTACAAAACCTTCTTGTTTGGTGCTCGTTCCTTCTTGAGAGAGTTCCTGAGGGACAAGGAGGAGTGTACTGAGTTCTCATGGGAGTTGCACGGCTAGTGGCTCTGAGGAGCATGTTCTCCCTACCTGTCCATGTGTGCAAGTGAGGTTGGGAGGCTAAATTTACCTTCCTTGAGATAAATAATTGCAGGGTGCAGTCTTTCCTTTTCCTTCCTTCTCTCCTGAGAGAGCAAAACTCTTTTGGGAAGCCTCTGAAGAGGCAGAGCCCAGGCATGCTGTTTAAGTTAAAAGGAGACTGAAATGCACACAGAAAGCACCTCAGTAGGCCAGAGTTGAAGGTTATTCTGCAGGGCGCATGGGCAAGCTGCAGGAATACTATGCTAGCGTAAACCATGTTCTTCTTGAAAAGATAGGCTAGTGGGGAAGAAAATACATTTGTATGCAAAAATAATTGGGAAAGACAGTGGGGTCTTACTTCCAGCTTTTAGGAGTGTAGTGTGCTTAATGTTTTATTTATTTATTTCCATATGGATATAATGGCTAGAAGTTTCCTCATATAGCTGTTTCAAACTGTAGCTTAATAAAAGTTGAGCTAAAGCTCTCCAGTCTGGTGAACATCATGTGCTTTTAAAACTGCATGGAAGCACTCGAGTGTTAACAGTTGTGCTTGCCATAATTGAAGCTTAGGGGTACAAGATGAGGTGGTTAGGATGTTCAGTACCTCTCCTTTGTTGTTCTTACCTCCTATTCTCCTTATTCCTTGCAGCTTTTGTATCTTCTTTATCTTTTTTTTTTTCTGTGTGTGTGTGTGCTTGACCTTTATATCTCATGCATGTACTTCTGTGTGTATCTGTCATTTTAGTTTCCCCTGCTTAGTTTCTCTAATTGTACAAAGTTCTTCAGGATACTAAGTTCTCTTCTGCCTTAAGTTCCCTTTCTCCTGGATATAGTAATTACTGTCTGTGCTTTGGGTTCCTGAGTGCCTTAAGCTCTTATTTGTCAGTACTAATATATCCAACTTGTAGGGTAAGTATATCATATTTGTTAGCTTGCACACTTCGTGGGTTGTGTTAGTGATGCAGTTGGAGCCACTTTAGTAGTAATCAGGCAGTTTTTGGTATAGAGTCTTCCAGAAAGGGACTTTCATTTTGTCTGAAATGTTTAGACATTGTTGCATTTTGGATCTGGTTAAAGAGTAGTATTAGACTGAAACTTGTGTAAATGTAATGCCATATGATGAAATTCTGCCCCTTCTTTAAGGGAAGAGAGTAGTAGCCATTCAATATATTGCTTAATGGTGATGTTAACAAATATTAAAATACTGTGCTATAAAGATTTTAGAAAAATGTTGTTTCACCTGAAATAAAGTTAAGGTATATGACTGCATGATGGGGGTGATTCATTTTCCCTCCATTCTGTGACAGCGTGTTCTCTAATGCACCACGTGGGTTCCCTTGCTCAAGAAGCCAGGAGTTGATGCGCGCAATTTAGAGTTTTGACTACGGTTCTTCTGTTTAGTCATCTCTCCAGGCATGTCTAGTTCTGCTCAGGAAGGAAGGAAAGTTTTCATTTAAAAAGAAATCAGGTATCTTTTAAAAATCACAGTTAATACAAAGCATATTTAGGAAATAAACAAAATTAATTATGGTCTTTGAAGGATATCTAGGAATTAGCACAGGGCAGGTATGGAGAATGCTTTTTAGCTGCTCTTGGGAGTTATTTTTGTAAGTGGCTTCTTATAATCATGTGAAGGCAAATGATGGATTAAGAGCTGGCCCGGGTCAATAAGCACAATATAGATTAGCTTCTTTGGCTCTTTGGTCAATAAGCGCAGTAGAGATGAGATTCTTTGGCTCTTCGTGAGGTTAGCTTAAGTTCAACAGTGTGCTGTTACCATACTATTTAAGGTAAAACAGAGGTGACTTTGTCTTGTTATTGCAGGTAACTCTTTGGTATTAACTATCCTGCAAGGAAAATAGGCAGATTTAAAAACAAACAAACAAAAAAGCCCCAAATAGGGGAGCTCTGGAGGGGAAATGAAATAATAGTTGTGATTGGGATGATCGAAAAATCAAGCCTCCCCTGATGTTTAGGGTGCTGCAGGAAGACAAGCGATGGTGAGATAAACTTAGGTCAATTTAGGAACCAGCTGTTGGGGGAGGACTGAGAAATTTGGTTCAGTTTGGTTCCTTTGGACATGGCAAAGAAACAGCTTTAAGAACACGTGCTCATATCTTGGAACGTGAAACTGGTCTTGATGATGATGTGCATGCTTCATCTTGGCTGAATTAGCTCTCTAAAGAGGTTCTCATCTGCTAAGACTAATTTGGAGAAAAAGGGAACAGAATTCAGTAAATAGTTATCCCTTGCCTTTTCAAGGAAACAGTGTAGTTGTTGCGTTATGGTAATAGTAAATGTTAAGAATAAGACAGTCTCTGATATTCCTCTTTGCATTGTAGTCTTCATGTGAATATAAAAATATACATATAACTGCTCTTCATATATGCATATTATTTGCATAACTGTTCTCCGTATATATCTTCTATGGTTCATCCTGCATTTCATTACTAAATTACCGAAAGAAAATCTGTTTTTCATAAATGAGTTTTTAAAGTCTTCCTAGTAGAGCCATACAGATTTATTTTATTTTATTTTTCAGGAACATGTTAACGCTTTCTGCCTGATTTGGACAGATCAGAATTAGTGTGCTCATTAAGGTAGGTGTCCTACATACACTTTTCCCAAGAAAGCCATTATAACACCAGTTTGTTCTCAGTCTGAGCTGACTTTCTGTTGTTGTTGCTGCTGCTTTGGATGCTTCTCTTGAACTGTAGTCTTATCAGAATGCTGAAAATACAAATATATTGAGGACTTCAGGAAGACATGTTGCACTAATCATTAAGTACAGGGAAGTGGTCTAGCTTCCCTAATTTTAGGGAAGTGGAAATGTTTTAGTGTAACATCCAATATGAAGTGCTACATTAGTGCTGTTGGCTGCACAGTTGTCTATTAATAAATTTTCAGTTTTTATATTGTAGATATTTTGACAAATTTTAATGAAAAGGAAAATTTCAGGGTTTAATCCATCAAAGATGCTGCTATGTTTAGGGGAAAAAAGCACTAAAATGCTATGCTTCTGAACTAGTGCTATTTTAATATCTATTCAAGAACCTCAACATGTGGCTTCAGTGCTGCTGACTTATGGATGTTTTACATGCAGTGTTTGAGAAGCTGATTACAGAAAAGCTTGTTGAAATTCAGGTGGAATGTGTTCTGGATGCAAAGAAAATGTAGGGGGGGGGAAAAAGTCACGCAATCTATGATACGAAGGAAGCTTGCCCAAATGGTTTTATTCTGTGCGATCTGGTGGTGGAGCAGGAATGGGCCAAAGGCAGAAGAATAAGAGGCAGAATAATACCCAGTTCTGGATAATACTGTGACGCTCAAAGGAAGGTGAAACACTAATTGAGTATTTTGAGGGTTAATACTAAAGTGAATGATTTGTCTAAATGACTAAAGCTACAGCTACAAAGGTTGAACTGTTTAGGTTCTTACAGCTGGCATTGATTTTTGGTTTTTTTTTTTTTTTTTTTTTTTTTTTTTTTTTTTTTTTTTTTTTTTTTTTTTTTTTTTTTTTTTTTTATACTGCAGGTATGACTTCAATTCTGTCTAGACAGTGAACTTGGCTGTGTTCCTGTAATACAGGTGTGTTCCTAAAGCAGGTTGTTTGTTCTTTTCCAGTATTTGAAGTCTATGTTTAAAATAGATTATCTCAGTATTAAAAGAAATATCAGAAACTCAATATTCTTTCTATACTGATGAAATTAGACTTCTTTTTGTAGAAAAGCCTTGTTGACGTGCCATACGTGGATATTCTATTGGCTTCACCAGGGATCTGTAAGGAGGATTTCTTGAGGGAAAGAACTCTTTTGTTCTTTAGGATTTGGACTAAGTCACCTGCGTGTTTCCTCCGATAAATCTAATCTTCTGGTTCTATTATTTAATTTTAACTGATAAAATGAGTGATTTGAATGACTTTAGTTTCAGATAAATTCCTCTTGATGTTGGTTGGTCTTAGCTTCCAAGTAACTATGAAAAGGCTTATTGTGGGAATCTTAAGAAGCAATAGGAACTGCTTTCTCTTAATTTCTTCCTAAACGCATTAAGTAGATGAAGCCAGTGTTATACCCAGTTCAAGTGGTACATGGAACTACTGTGAATGTCCTCTTCAAACCCATACTTTTTTTTTTTTGGTAAACATTTTTAATGGTTTATTACCTATGAAAATTTTGTGATAGGGCCATTAAACTAAATGGGTGCTATGTCACTTCATAAGTAGTCAGACAAGTCTTTGTGGCTAATCTCTTGTAGATCTTCTTCATTAATGGTGTCAAATTTTAAGTTCCCCTATGGAATATATGACTTGCAGGGAGACAAGCTGGCGTGAGGGAATTGGAAAGGTGGTCTTTAAATGAGTATTGAACTAGTGCAGAAAGCCATTCCACATTTTTAGTGTATATGCTAAATGCATACAATTTGCAAGTACCTCTGTATAAAGCTGTTTCTAACACTTGTCATGGTCAGAAGTAGAGTTTATCATTCAAAACCTGTCTTATCAACTTGTGAAGTGAAAAGGTATAAGGAACTAGCCTGTACCCAGATTTGTATTGTAATCCGAGACTTGCAAAACTCTGACTGGGGTTGCAGTGTGATGCGGAGTGGAACGTTGTGAATAAGTTCTTCCTGAAGTCTGGCCAACGCAAATGTACTCTTAACAGCTGGTAGAGACATAGCCTTTTAAATAAGGCATGTTAACATGGGCTGTCTTCCAAAGCGGTTAGCTTGGGATTCGAAAGCTCTTCCAAAATTTTTTTTTCCAAACATTCCTTGTGCGTATTCAAATGCAGTGTTTAGAGTGATGTAATCATTTACCACACAAAGAAATTTGCCTTTTTGAACTTCTGGTTTTTTTTTTATTTTGGAACTCCTTTATGTAGTGACGTGTTTCAATACACTTAGTGGAAGGTTCTGTTACTTGAAAGCTTTACAAAACCTTACTCTACGCTAGAAGTGTTTAAAATGCAAAGTTGTTCCTGTGATTTCTCTGTTGGGTGTTTAACCAATATTTATCTGCATAGGGATGGCATAACTGTGAGCATCTCTGGTATCTGTTTGAAGAGGACACTGTTGGGGGGCCCAGGTATTTCTTTTATATTTTATAGTTTTAGAGGTGTCCGGACTCTGTAATGGTCAAAGATTTCCAGTAGAAGAGGATGAGACAAGAATTAAGTGCATGTGGGAGACTCTGGACCTAGGCACTTCGTGCTTTTGATGCTAGCTGGGAGGGAACTTGATATACACTTTTACCAACCTTTCTTAGGAAAAACAGGTAAGGAACATAGATGATTGTTATGGTTCATGTTAGAAAGATGCACTCTTGTTTTGTAGAGTTTATACAGAAAATATAGTGTTGTATGTTTTATCTTAAAACTGTAATTTTGGGCATATACATATTCAGAATTATTTGTCAGATACAAACTGTGGAATTAAATTATTTGAAGAAGAGAATTCTAGCCTGAGAACATACTTTTCCTTAAATTCAAGTTTGAGTTTCTTTACTATAGGCAGAAGCATTCTTCCTATGGATAGCTTTGAGAATAAGCTTGTTTCATTTAATTAAAAAAGGTCAACTGCCTCTTTCCTCACCCCCTTTTATTTTATTTTTTTTCACTTTGTTCTGAAGTATAAAACGGTTTAGAGTAGTCCTATATTCAGAGTTCCCTGGAACTATGAATCACGACCAGCAAAATGTGGAATTAATGCTGTGAAATCCAGCTTGTATAGAACGCTTGTGGTGTCCTATATTATGTCAATAAAATCATCTATAATAAAATCAGGTGCGCAAACACACAACTTTTTTTTTTTTTTTTCATGGTTTGCAGTGCAGTGGGAAATTTTTCACAAGAGAAACCTATTCAAAAAAGTTTTTGCTTCGAAAAGGCTTGTTGGAAGTTGTTGCTATACAGGTTATTTCTTCTATAGTGAAGCCTGAAACCAGCTTTTTTTTTTTTTTTTCTCTCCTTTCCCCCTTCTCCTTCCTAGAAAGTGTCCTAGCGAAGTTATTCTGTTAATTGTTTTATCTATTGTTACAAAAGAAGTAAAGTCCTCAGAGCTAGTGCTGGTGAAGTCATGACCATGCAGATGGACAAGTCATTTTTCCATTATTAATGTTTGTTTTTCAATATTTTTTTTCCTGCTGTGTTGCTGCCAAGCATTTAATTATTGTCTAATTGCACTGACAGAATGCATTCATTGTAGATGTTAATTTTCAATTTTCTCTAAAATTGCATGATATGACTAAATCCTCGCTTGTTACTCGTCATACAAATGAGAAAATTTTACCACTGGCCAAGTAGTCTTTCAGAAGGCACATGAAAAGTCACCTTGTAAATAAAACCTCCAATAAAGTGAAATCCTGACCATGAAAAATGTCTCCTACCGGTATTAGCACAGTTACAGCCTCTTAATGTTCAGATGGTTGAAACAGTCCTAAACTGATGTATACCTCATGCTTCATTTTTAAGTAAGGTTCATATTGGTTACAAATTTAGAACCAAAGAAGTCTTCAGATTCTTGAAATGTTTTCTTCTTGCTCAGTTCTTAAGTTGGTTTATCTGGTGCTAGGTTTTCAGTTTTCATCTTTTAGATGTTAATGCTAGATATGAAGTTTGTTTCGTGAAAGGAAATCAGGAAAAATCTGTGCTTTGCATATAACCATGCAGGCTCGTGCTCAGATTAGACTTTTAAGTGCCATATTTCCCAAAGGAACTTCCCTCCTTGGTGTTTTGCAGCCTAGTCTAAATTCTGAGGAGAGTTTCTTGGAAGCAAAACGCGATTATTTCCTCAAGGGTTGTCCGTTTGTCTTCTGGGACAGTTAAACCTTAAGCTCTTTGTGCTGGAGGATAAGGAGCTCCTCTGGCTAATGTGTAGGCAGAAGATGCTTTGTGTTTGTCTAACTTGGCAATATTAATGCCTAATTAATGCCTAAATTATTGCTCAGGGGAAGCGTTTTGCCTTTTTCATACTCTGTTGCTGGCTATTGAGAAGTCCAGACTGAGAGAGTGACTTTGAGAGGTTTGCTCTGCCAGGACGAGTAGACTGCTTTGTGTGCCAAATACCTTAAAATTGAGCCTAACTCGTGCCAATTCCAGATTGAAAACAAGTATTTATTTACATGATCAAAACAGAAATGTACTTTATAGCTTAGAAAGTTATAGCAGAAAGAAAACAAAACTGGATTTAACTTCCTTGACTCAAGATCAAACCGAAAAACTCCTACCCTGTTTCCTAGAGGCAAGCTCTACTTCCCTGGTGAGCTTAGTTTGGGATCCAGTTAACATCTTCAGACTGCAGTAGCAGGAGAGGAAAGTGTACTCTTGTTTTTTCATTCTTGTTTGGTTATTTACTTGGAACGTATTCAAGCATGTAAGTGGAATGGATATGTGCAATTTATTATGGCCTTTTGACTGAGATTAGTTACAGTATTAATTAATCTCTTTGGGATGACTGATCTTCTGTATTAGGGAAACGTTAGCATGGCACTTGACTGTGCATGCAGATGATTCACTTAAGATATTCTTCTGTCTGAGAGTAAATTCTAGCCAGATGCACCAGTCGGTTCTTATCTAAAATTGCAGGGACAGAGCACAACAAAGGATAAGTGCCAGTCTGTTTTCTTCTCGTAGTGGTTCTCATTTCTTCTTGGAGAATTTTTCCAAACTTATGTCATATATTAATGTTGCTGATACACCCCCCACACACTATCCCAAGTGTGTGTATTTGTTTTGTATTGTTCCTTAATACAAAATTATATCAGATTTTGTTTTGTATAAGCTTTTCTTCCTTTCTTCTTCCACCTTGAACTCCACGCCTCTCTGTATGTTCTTTTGCTTGTTCTTCAGTGGAACTTTTTTTAATTTTTTTTTTTATTGGTGCTTTAAGATGTTGCAATCAAAGATGACTGGATTTAAATATAGCTTCTGTCGCACATTCTGTTCCCAGCTAACTATGGACATAATTAATGTCTGCCTTGTTTGAGAGATTTCAGCACTGTCAGTGAACGCATCAAGCTATTCCCCATAAGCTCTTGGAAGTCTATGTTAATTTGTTGATGTTCTTTCTTCCTTGTTCTTCCTGTATTCCTTGATTTGATATGTGATGGTGGCCCTGAGGTGTTTCAGATTTTTAAACAGATTTAACTTGTGGTGACACAAACCTTAGGTAAGAATATCATTTCACCTGTACAAGGTAGTGCAACTTTAATAAAAGCTGCCTTGAGAAAGAAGGTTAAACTTGCCTATTCTCCATCCCTGGCATATATGTTTCATTTCTGGGGTTATTGGAGCCCTGGGCTCCAAATTGTAGTCCCTGTAACATAGTTAGGTAGGAACCATGTAGAGACTTGTGGGCAAACCTGCAGAAGCTCTGTTACGTAGCCAGTTAGAGGCAGCAGTAACACAGTGTGTTTCCTGATTTTTAAAAACTTCTGCCAAACGGCCAAAGGGAGAAAAATCATATGATACCATCCCTAGGCCAGTACCCATTTCTTTTGTCAGTTGGCGATTCTTTTCACTAAAGTTACTGGACATTTTACATATGTATATTTTGACAATAGTTATCTTCCATCTAAGGAAGTACTATTGAAATAATGCTGAACTAACCCCTACCTTGAGAACAGAACACAGTGCTAGAGCAATGTTGGATTTCATCTGAAATTCAGATGGTGCCTTTGCAGTCTTCTTTCAGAGGCTTTGTTTTAATCATGGTGCAGTCTGTGCAATTTTGTGGGTGCAGCTTTTACCTGAACAAAATACTTCCCTGCAAACAGGGAAGGTAAAAGGCCATCCCTTTGCTAGCTGTGTAGGTTGCTGCAGGGCCTTTACTTACCAAGTGCTGTGTAGCCTTAGCTCTCTCTGACAATTAGTAATATAGCTGATGCATGAGAAGTGGCTTCTTGAGTGATTTCAGTGTTTAAACTGTATAAATGCCCTTACTTAGGTGGTAGTTGAGCTAAGAATTTACTTGGCTGGAATGGATTGACATTTAATGAAATGCTCTTTATTTGTGCAGTAACAGATTTTTCCTCATGTACTCTTCATTTAGGTATTTCCCCAATGCCAGTTTCCACTTTTATTTTTGTTTTGAACCCTGCTATGTTCCAAGTTACTGTCAGGAAAAAACAAGTTGTTGCTATTCTGGCCTTGTGCTTTCTGCCTTTGCTATGCAAGGGCTATGAAACTGCCAACACCGTGGGTACCACTGACCAGCAGCAGCTCCATTCACATGCTGAATGCCTGAGGTTTATCTGCTGGAAATAAACTGTCACTAGCTGTCTGGCTTATCTGATGAGTTAGATGGGTTATCCTTCAGATGGGTTATCTGGTCTTGTTGAATCATTTGCCATCGCAGTAGGTGCTATTGCAAAATGATACTGGAATTTCATCTGAGAGTAAATATTCTTCTGTTGCATGTTCTAGATTATGTAATTTCTAAGACAAGAAGGGTTTCCTTAGTCCGTGTGTGTGTGGGGGGGAACTGTTAGAGGTACTAAGGTGTAATTTACTGCCTGTATCCTACTATTCCATGTAAAAGCACAACAGGATGCTAATTCAATATGGATTAGTAGACGTAACATAAATAGAAGCAGAAGTGCAATGTTGATATGTTTTACTTGGCTGAAAATATGTGGGTTTTGGGTTTTTTTTTTTTTTTTAAGCTTACTGTAATGGGGTTCTTGTAAATAATATTAAGAACATGTGTGCACCAATAGGAAGAATTTAAATGTCCCTAAACTGTACTTCATCTTTCAGCTTAAAACAGAGATCTTGCATATTACTTTGGCCAGAAGAGATGAGCAATTCTTTCTTCTGGAAAGGTCAGAAGTAAATGTAAAATGTCTGGAAAAACGGCTATCAGGAAGGTAAGAAAATTTCCAAGGTTTTAGGGGGAGGGGAGTAAAACCACAGTGCATTTAAAATGAAAGTTGAGTTAAAGCCATTTATTTATAGGCTTTTAAAAATACTGATTCTGTGTTAAATAGCAAGTTCTTGCAACTAATATTAGCAGGACTTAGCTGCAGATTTTGATTGCCATTTTCTCCTTTTCTGTGGATTTTGCTCAAAAAATAAGTACCTGTTCCGTGATAGTGCCTTGTTAGACTAGTGATTGTAATCGGCTTTAACTTTCCACCATTGAAATGTTCCATATATGGCTATCACTGATATTATCAGTATTATTCTGGCTTGCCAGCAAAGGCAAAAAAATAAAATCTTTCTGTCTTCCCCTCCTTCTCAGGTTTGTGGATCTGTGCTTCCAGGCAGAATTGATGCGGACAGAACATTCTGAATATGGCCTAACTTGTTCTTGCTATTGTTAGTGTTTCTAATGAGTGCTCCATGGACTGTATCCAGTTCAGGGGGTTCTATACTAGCACTGTGGAGCAAAACTCTGTACAGCAACCTGGTGTCAGTGAAGAA
Organism: Nothocercus julius; assembly: GCA_013398735.1. Lineage (NCBI taxonomy): Eukaryota > Metazoa > Chordata > Aves > Tinamiformes > Tinamidae > Nothocercus > Nothocercus julius. The sequence goes on from VZSV01000033.1 coordinate 6,202,049, forward strand.
TTGTCTTCGTCGTTTTCTTTAAAAGAGCAACAGAAAATGAGTGAGTATTCTGGACTTGCAAGCAACCATAGCCAGATGATTGCTGGAGATTCAGAAATTCAGGCAAAGCCTGAACAGCCTCATGAAGTTCTTCAGGAAGATATTGAAATGAGCAGTGGATCCAGTGGAAATGACTTCAGTGGGAATGACACAAATGAAAACTACTCCAGTGGACATGATTCTCATGGCCATGAATCCGATGAAAATGGCAAAGGTTCGGCAATGCTCATGGAATCCTCAGACTGTCAAAAAAGGTAGTTGCTAATTGTGGTTTTGTCATTGCATACCTTTTTCTTTTAAACCTATTATATGGATAATAACCACAATATAAAGTATATCCTCAATTTAGAGGTTTCTGTGCCTTCCACTAGGTGACTTGCACTCTCAAATGCTGTAAACTGTGTATTATGTTTAGTTAGTGAAAGTCTCTAGTGTTTCATAGGATCAGCTTATCTTCAATGTTTGCTCAGTATTGCTTGTTTGATTGGCCTTTTACTCTTGTAAGTTTAAACTTACAACTTAGAAGTTCTTCTTCTTACTTAGAACTTCAAGTAGCAAAAATTACCTATATATTCTGTTATGTCCAGATGCAGCTGTACTATTTTCATCTTTTAAGTAGTAGCTTAGTGTACAGAGTAAAGATACTGTAAGAACCTTCTTAAAGATAAAAATGAACCATCTCTAGTTACAGTTTCCATTAGCTGTGCCAGACAGAAGCTTTCAAAGTGTCTTTCTCTCCTCTCAAATAGCCAGTCATTAATGAGGAAATATACAGCTAAGAAATAAGTGGTATGTTAGATTTACTAATACCATTCTCTTTCTCTTTTTTTGCTCTAGTTCAAGCTCAAATGCATTTAGTCTGATAATTGCAAACTCTGAGCACAATCAATCTAGCAGTGGATGCAGGTAACTTAATATGCATTAATTTTTAATAAGCAGCTTGTGATTACTTATTGATTTCTTTTGTAAATGTGATGTACATACAAATCCTGAATAGCAGTTGTGTGTTTGTGTTTGTTTTTCTGGGAGCATGTTTTCCATGTGCTTTGGCCTATACTTGGAGGAATATGTGGAATCCTACCCTGTTTCATTCACTTCCTATCCAGTCAGTAGAATGTGCCTTGTACCTTGTAGGTTCTCTTGACATTTGGTTGAATTAAAGCTTTTTGTTCCTGTTCTATGTAAGCTGTGCAGTAACCTCTGGCTTCTTACTTTATTTTGATTTGGTAACTTCATCATTTGGTTTTTGTGGTTGTTTTGGGGTATTGCTTCAGCTATAGTGGCTTTTTTGAAGTTTGTCTTGAAATGTGACATTACTCACATTTTGGTCTGAAGCCCTTTCCTGAGGACTGAGTAGTGAGTCGACATCAAAATTCACCCACTGAGTTGGATGTGATGTCCAGCAGCCATACCACCCATCTCTCCTGTGTTCCCTTCGCCAGGATTCAAGCCTCCAGTTTATAAGGATAGACCACCGTCGTCAGCAGGAGTATCTCTGTATTTTGACCCTGGTAGCCCTGGGGAACCTGGTGGCATTGGACACTTCAGAGTGCCCTACTAAACTTTCAAAGTTTTTGCTTCTTGATCAGAAGTTGACTTATCCTAAACAAACCAAGAATATCTAGCTCTAGCATATTCCTGTTAAGATTCCTATCTATGCTTGACACTCTGAAACTGTTTTCACCTGAGGCAGTTCCTACAGAAGGGGTAAATTAAAATGGCCCCTTTTGGTGACCCCTTTTCGCTGTTTGGTGCTCGATGAACCCAGTGTATGCCTGCCTTGGGGGCCCTGGGAAGAGACCTTGTTCTGTGCTGTATCCTTATGTGAAAATTGAGTTCACTTAGCTTAATATAAAGAACAGAGTGAGCATAGGTTTTTCTTAACGCTCCTTTTGCATTGATTCCATTCACAGCAAGATTTTGGGGGCCAGCTTATTTCAGCTTTTTTTTTTTTTTTTTTTTTAAATAGCTGTCTACTTAGAAATAAATACGGATTGAGATAGTAGAGCATTTTCCCTAGCTGTCAAGCATAGTACTAAAGAGTTGCAGAGCATAATCTGGTCACCAGACAGGATGGTTAGACAGCGCTCTTTGAAGAGCAGACTAGAGTACCCTGATAAGATTTAGGTTTAACCTTTGATTCCAAGGGTATTGGGTGTTGCTTTCAATGTCATTACAATCTAGTTACACAGTTTAACATCTGTGGATACTTTTCCAGTTCATTCTCTGCATAAAGCAAAATGCACATCTCCAATTTTTATAGAATTTACTGTTTTATATATATATTCTGCAGGTAAACCTTCCCTGTGGTTATCTGCTGTGCCTGACTGTTCTGATGTTCTGAAATGCATTTGGATGACTTATTTTTCAAGGAAGCCCATCTTTTATATTTGCTGCCACTGTAGGATAATTTGGGAAAGCTTCTTTTCTTGCTAAGGATTCTAACCACTTTCCTGAAGCATACCCAGAGGTTACTGAAATAGCAGTACACGTAGATATTTCATAACCCTTCCCCTTTGTCTTCTTTTCCCCTTGCCAGCATAGAGAGTTCTTCTATTAATAAGGCCCTGTCTGATTCTGTTAGGTGAAACTGTTGAGCCAGATTGTAGATGGGGCTTTCATGCAGAGGGTAAATAAAACGTTTTTATTTTAAGAGTTCTACATTCTTTTTTTCTTGTGCTTTGCCATTATTTCTCAGTACAGAATGACTAATGATTAAGTGAATGAATCTTTTGCGTAGTGTGGAACATTGATTGTTTTCTGTAACACAAACCAGCATTTTTACTTTCTAAGTATTTTTTGCTGAATACATCCAATGCCCGTCAGGTGAATTGATCTACCCAGATGAACTGATCTATTTGAACTTTTATGATTTCTTAGTAAAATGTTCATAAATCCACTTAAACTACCCAGAAGGCTGAAATTGAATACAAGGTAGTTGCCAAGACTGTTTCTGCTGTAGTCCTTAGAGTAGCTTCTTGGAGTTCCAGAAGGTGTGACCATCAGGAGTTGACAGAATACCTTCCTTTTGATGAGAAAGAGTTGTTCCTCAGGAGGATTTAGACCTCCGGGCTGTTGTGTCACACTTTAGCTTTTAAAATCTATTCCGGTGCAAAAGACCAAGTGACTTCTTTTTTTAACTGTTTCCTATCCTCCTACTACTCATTTTTGTCATCTTACCACTTTCTTCACTTTCCTTTTCTCCCCCTTTTTTTTTTTTGTCAGCATCTTTTAGTAATTGCCTGAGATAACAGGAACTGTAAAGGAAGGCAAGAATTTTCTGTCATTGGCAGTGACTCTCTTGTAGTTTGACCTTCTGCCTCAAGACAATGCTATTAAACGTGTAACTGAGCAATGTGAACACAATTTCTGTGTCCAGCCCTCTCCTCCGATCCTTTACTCTGCATACGTAGTCAAGTTGCCTTATGTTATGTAATGAGTTGCCTAATGTTTAACTGGGATACGTTGTTCCAGGGGTTGCTCCATTTGTTCTGTTAACCTGATGCTCTCCCACTGCCGTTCCCTTTTCAAGGACATTTCCTATGAGAACCTACTAGAACAGGAGGTGAAGACTTGAATGGACCTTCTGCTTCTCTCCTTTGAAGTTCATGAACATTTCTATGAATTTGAAAGAAACTAAGGAATATAACCCTAATAGAGGAGGAGAGAGATGACTG